>PVKE010014925.1:0-34219 GCA_004027555.1 Craseonycteris thonglongyai
TTGCCAAATAAATGTAATAGAACTAGCCGCATGTATTGCAGACCTTGTTCAGGGGAAAGCAGAAGAACTAGAGTTAGAAATTTTGAACCTTAAGAACGATATTTTGCTAAAATCCTTAATATCAGAGGACTTATGGAACATAGTCAACAAAGAAAGGTTCCCATTTTTAAAAAAAGCGGCATATAAAATCAAATCGTTTCTCGGGTCAACGTATTTATGCGAATCTTTGTTTTCAAACATGAATTTAATAAGATCACGATATAGATCTCAACTAACCGATGAGCATCTTAATAATTGTTTGCTAACAGGGTTGTCGTCATACTCTCCTAATTACGAGGCACTGGCCAATGAAATGCAATGCCAAAGATCACACTGACAGATTGGTTTTTTTTATGTTTTCTTTTATGTTTTTTAAAATGATTTTATTATACGTGTGTTTTTTATTTACTTTGTATTATGTTTTGTATATATGTTTCTTTGTGTGCATATAATTTGTACAATAAATTTATTATTTTAAAATTATTTTTGTTTATTATTTTTTATTCTTGTTCAATAATAAATATCCTTAGAAATAGCTGGTGCCCGCCGCCCTACGAATATTTTAGAATGCGCCCTAGGGTATAAAAAGGTTGGGAACCCCTGGCCTAGAATAACAACTATCTCTTCTCCTAGAAAATTCCTCCTCGTGAATCAAGACTGGCTTACATGTCTCCTCCTCAGGTCCCAGACCTCAGGGAAAATTTTCTCAATCTGTGTCTCTGTGCCATTTCTTGTGTTAAACTTTATTTTTGCACATACTGGTAGTCTCTGCCAGTCTGAGTTCCTTGAGTAGAAGTAATTGCTCAGGCTTTAGAGTCAGTGACTAGCGTTTGGATTCCACATGAGTTAGCAGTCCTGTGATCTTGGGCAAAATTCTTAATCTCTTCAAGCCCCAGTTTTCTTATCTGTAAAATGGAGATAATATAATGCTTATAAACTGTTTAAAACATAGTTTGAAATGTTAATTATTATTGTTGGCTTTGGATTTGTCCTACACCTCATAGTAAGCATAATAAAAAAGATGCTGACCAACATCTTTGAATGAAAGAATTCTAATCTTATCAAATTCTGAGATTTTATTATTTAGTCATAAAAATTTGTGTTGCATTCCGCAATCATAGCCAATTTTGTCATGAATAAATCTATCCATGGAAAATAAAAGAAAAAAGTGATTTATTTTCTTCTCTAACTTTTCTAGGTGCATTAAAAAGCATTCATGCTGGAACCGTAATATGAAACCCTTGGATTTATAGTGTTATGCCCACTGTGGAAAATTGTGTGCCTACAAATGCCTATGTTTTGGATTGTGATTTGTATCTTTCAAAGTGTGGGGGATGTCATTGCTCTCACTAATCTGGGATGGTGACAAATGGGAGCACCCCCAGGATTGTTGAACTAACATCAGTAACTATCCTGCAGTTGTCTCACCTTCAGTTAAAAATACGTGTATTCTGATTCAGCCTAGGGCTCAGTGGTTTCCTTGCTGTATAAAGTCTTTGCTGTATAGATGTCTTAAGTGCTGTTTGCAATATAAATCTAAATCTTGAATTTTAAGAACTTTCATAGCCAATACCTTGCTAACTGTGTAAAGCCTGACATTGAATCTCCAGACTGGAAGCTCTCTGATTTCACTGTTTGCAGCTGGTAAATGTCACTCTAAGCATTGTGGCTTTCACTCACACTTGAGAGCTTTCACCTACAGTGGGTGCCATGTGTCAGAGAATTCCTTGTGTGCCCCTCCAGTGAGAGGAGAAAAAGACTAAGCCTGACCTTTACGCAGTGAAAAAATGCTCGGAAGGCAAAGACGACCCTTCTCGTATGTGGTGTTTGTGAACACACAATCCTGAATTCTACCAGATACTCTTACAAAGCAACTATATCAGCTCAGTCAGAACAGGGTCCCCACTGAGCTCATACATGGTTGCCAGCCAAACAGCTCCCCCTCTTTAGTGACTAAAGAGGGGTACATGGGGGAAGGAATAGTAAATGCTGTCTTACTTCAGTGACACTTTTGCCTGCAGAAGGAAGCCTAGCATCTTCTAGCTCCACAAACTGTTTTCAACTTGGATGTTATAAATTAGTTTCTGAAGGCTCTGGCACACAGTTCAGCTCCCACTTTTCATCATCTTTACATGAGGTAGAAAATCAGGTGGGGGTCATTTTTATAGCAAGTGATTTACTCCTGTTCTTTCATCTGTCTCCCTGTAAATTCTTTGTTTAGACGTATTATACTTTTATTGCTGGTCTCTGCAGCCTTGTGTCCTAGGATTTTTACATTTTTTCCCTGCCTCCTACCCATTCTTCATCCCCCCAAGTCCCTGTTGGGCCTTCATCCTGCTCTTGGTCTCCAGTCCCTTTCAGCTCCTCCCCCGTCTGTTACCGGAACTGCTGGGGGCCTCTGCTGCTTCCCTCCCCCTGAGTCGCTGCTCCTGCACCTGAGGGCTCAGTCAGCATTGGCCCATCATGATGTGGCCTGGGGAAGCCGGGATGGCTCAGTGGGTTAAGCGCCCACTTTGCAGCGCCGGGGACCAGGGATCGAATCCCGGCCCTGGCCAGTGCGGAACCATGTGCTGAACTGGGAGCTCCCCCAGTTCAGTTCTCTCTCTGTCTCTGTCTCTGTATCTCTCTCTTTCTGTCAAAAATAAAATAAATAAATAGAATTTTTTTTAAAAAAGAATATTTTTAAAAAATGATGTGGCCAACAGCAGGCAGACATGCTGAACTCATCCCTAGCCACTGTTGTAGACAAATGGCTCATCAGGCCAGTTCTTAGGCATCTGTGTGTTTTTAAGATAGTTAACACCTACACCAACCAGTTTCTGGCAGCTGTACTGATGCACAAATTGAAACCTGGAAATAGAACCTACAAGTAGTACTGAAGTGGAATTTTAGAAAACCAGGGGCTTTTCTGCCATAGATTCAAGTCTTTACTCTGCTGCTTATTAGCTTTGTGGCATTGAACAAATTAATTCATTCATTTAACAAACATTTATTAAGTGCCTAGTATGCCTTGTATTTGGCTTTGGGGGAGCCAATTAATAGCCCTCTGCCTTTCTCTTACTTTCACAACCAACTGAGAATAAGACCTAGAAATCTTTGTCAGCTAATGACAGTCAGATTAGGAGATATGCCTTCTCCATGCAGCCACCATGGGTTTTTAATACTTTTTCATTTGTTTGCTTGTTTGTTTGACAGAGAAAGACAGAGAGAAGGGGGAGGCCCAGAGCAGTCTCCATAGTTGCACATCATTAGTTTTCTACATAGTCGCATTCCACAGGTGGGTGCCAGGCTGCACAGGGCAGGAACCTGGCCAGGAGCTTCTGCATGGGAGGCACACCCTACAAGCCCAGGGCCTCCCACATGGGAAGCACACCCCAGGGCAGGAGCCAAACCAGGGACCTCCCACGTAGGTAGCTCGCCCCCATGAGAACCGACTGGGGGCACACCCCAGTTCAGCCTATGGGTCTGAACAGGCCGGGGCCAGGATTTGATCCTCAGACCCGGGGTCTGCAAGATGAGCGCTTAGCCCGCTGAGCCATCCGGCATCCCCTGGCTTGCTAATACTTCTTCCCTAAATCAGCCTGCAGGCCTGTCTGTCTTCTCTACTCCACACACAAGTCCAGGTTCAGAAGGCAGATGCATAGTGAAGACAAACTGAAAAAAAGAGTGAAAAAGCTCACAGGGCCTGGCTGAGCTGAGCATCCTCTGTCTGCTCTCCTATGCTCCCTGGACAGACGGGCCAGCTACCCGCTCCCTGTGGAAGGGCGGAGTGAGAAGGCTGAGAAGAAACTCCATGCTTCCTTCCTGGGACCTGAAAATTTCCTTCCCTCTGGGGATAGAGAAGGGTTGAGTATTCCTCCTAAACTCTAAGCATGATACTTAACCAGTGATTACCACAGTAGAAATAACGATGGTGGTGTAAGCAGAATCATCTGAAAATGGAATTAATAATGTAGAAGGGCCCTAAATTGAAGTCAGGAGGCCATATGGGAAGTCAGATTCATGCACACCCATACTCGGATGAGATGTGAACTTTTGAAGTTTTGAGCTTGCCGTAGAAGCACATCCTGGCATTTGCCTCACTGTTCGCTTTGTTGCAACTTGTGGTCTTTGACTTCAAGAGCTCTGGCTGTCTTTGTCTTCCCCAGAGCACACTTCAGGTTTTCTCCTGAATCTGTCTCTCAGATTCAAATCCTTTAAGACCCCATATAAACTTTTGTTCTACTTTGCAGCCTCAGTTCTCCCTTGTTCAACACTAGTCTATTTCCTCACCTGTAAAATATGGATAGTCATGTCTATCTCTTATTGTGACTGTCGGACTAAAATGAAATGATGTTATTTACTAAGAATATGAGTGCCTGTTAACTGTTACTCTTTGATGTATATCAGCCTGAAGTACAATTGGTCATTCAATGGCCTGAAATATCTCTGTTGCCCTCTCTCTTCTCCTTCTAACTCCCAATTTGGCCATTTTCCCCACCTCATTCACTTAAAAAAAAAAAAAAAAAAGGTGGGAACACTGGTTCTAAAGCCTTTGATTTCCAGCAAGCAGGGGTTGAACTAACCGACACTGGCCAAATCTTGTCTAATTCTGGCTTGTATTACAAAACTCATTAATATGGACAAAGGAAGTGATCGGAACAAGTCTACTTTAGAACTACAAAACTGGTTGTACCTGAAGGATCACCAAAGTACAATATGTGGCTACAAACAGGTGTTATTACATGAAAAATAGACATCTTGATTCCTCACATTTGTTGTTGTATTAACTTGAGCGATACTCATGAATTTCTCTGTTACCATAGAAAATACTTCAGGTAAACCTGGAAGCCACGTAATGAAGAAAACCAGTATAGATAATAGTGTGTTTTAGGAAAGAGCTTTTAATTCAGGGTATTTGGATTTTTTGTTTGTTTTTGCAGTTTTGCTTGTTTTTTTTCTTTTTTGTTATTTTTTACCTTGTGTCTTTTTTCTTTAAACTTCTTTGGACGTTTTTCTTTTTTAAGAGCAGCAGAAAGCCATTGACAGTAAATAATCACATGATCAGATTTGTATTTTTGGGAAAAGTCTATGTAGCAACACCATGGAGAGTGAAACTGATGAGGGGTGGGGGAGGCTGGGAGGAGGCTCGTGGGTAACCTGCGAGAGGGAGACGGCCACATCAGGTCGTGGGGAGCAAGAGCAGGACCAGATTTAAGAGGCTTTAGGAATAGAATTGGCAGGGTTTGGGTGTGAAAAGGGGAAAAGAGAGATGTGTATCAGATAAGAGAGTTATTTCCTAAAGTTAAAATAATAGGGTTTCAAGTAGAGGGGCTGTCGGAGACCCTTCCCCAGGAAGATTAGAAGGTTAGCCTGAGGATCCAGCCAGCCTGGGAAAAAGAGATGGAGCCCATGGAGAGATGGACTTGGGCCAGTCGGAGGGGCTGGACCAGTGCCCAGGACGGAGCCAGAGAGGGAACCCCCAGCAGGTTCAATCTGCAGGTATGGTGTAACACTGAGACTGCCTTCCACTGACAGGAAAGAGCAAAAGCGAAAGCGAAAGGAGGAAGCCAGGCAGAAAAATGAGTCAATGTGCCGGGAACACTCGGGGCCGCATGCTTAGGAACGCCAGGTGTTGTAGACTCTGCTTTCTCACTCTGGAAAGCACATGAAGCCCTAGTATAGTGTTTCCCCACACACAAAAACCTACCGAGGTACTTCATTGGATACTTAGCTAGATGTTTTTTTATATTGTGGATATTCCCTTTATTTTCTTTGGGTTTTATAAATTGTATTAGTTTTTTGCCTTAAATTGCCTGGATGGAGGGAATTCCATCCCTGGGGCAGGCTCTCTCCTTGTAATCTGTTTTTATAGGATGTTACAAGAACTTTTAGATTTTAAAACACGGATCTAAGAACCGGGAATAAGAAAAGATCAGTGAGTACTCCTGCAAGGTAGAAGGAAAAGGAAAGAAAAAGAGGGTGATTTTATGGCTTTAGAACAGTTTGTGATGTTCTTCTGCCACCCTTTTACATCTGTATATTGTCTAAAACAAGCTTGTCCAACCCGCAGCCTGTGGGCCACAAGTAGCCCAGGACAGCAATGAATGTGGCCCAACACAAATTTGTAAACTTCTTAAAACATTATGCAATTTTGTTTTGTTTTCTTAATTCATCAGCTGTCATTAGCGTTAGTGTATTTTATGTGGCCCAAGACAATACTTCTTCCAGTGTGGCCCAGGGAAGCCAAAGGTTGGATGCCCCAAAAGGATTTTTTACTGATTGGACATAGCACTCTGTGCCCCTTGTAGCAGGGAATTATTGGGCTTATCAATGGTGAACATACACTAGTTTTGTACGTAATTACGTAAAGCAATGAAAGATGGTTTTATCTGTTTAAAGACTTCGAGGCAATGTATAAAACTATTGTTTTTTCTGAAGTATTTTGTAATCTTAAACTGGCTAGAGACCCCCAGTGAGTCAGCGTTTTCTGCCGCTCCCCATAAGACTTTGTTGTGCACCCATTTTTGTCCCAAGCTCACGAGAGGGGCAGAAAGCAATGCCATGTTTTTAGATTGTAGGCCCACTGATGGCACACTCGTCCTCCCAGGCCCAGGCCCAAGCGCAGTGCCAGGCAGCGTTATAATACCTTACAGGTTTTCATTCATAATCCTCACAACAGGTTACCGGATGTTTTATTCTCACTTTGCAGATAAAAACAAAAACAAAAAACTGGAGCATAAGGAAGAAAACTGCCTTGGCCAAAGTCTAATGGCTATAACCTGCAGAGACAGGGTTCACACCTACGTAGCCTGAGACAACAGCATCCATACTCTATAATCGTTACACTGTGCTCCCCTACTTCTCAGGACAAAACTATTGAATTCATGAATAAATTTCCTAATGAAGGCATATAGATCAGGCAACCCAGAGTGATGAGCTTGTGGTAGTTATTAGAATTGCAACATGGATTTTAACATACTTCATTATAATTAACATCAAATTTAAAGTTAGTGTCTGTCTCACGGGTGAGTGCCTTGCTCCAGGTCCCCACCGGAATTCCCCATTGCCACATTTCCCCCAACCAGAGGGAACCTGGTTTTGGTTTCAGACCCAGCTTTCTGTTTCAAAGACTGAAACCACTGTGGGCTGGCAGGGCGGCTGAATGGAGTGACACAGCCAGTGGGGGTACAAGTCCTGAACAACAATGGGCGAGTGGCATTAAAGGCTGCTCAGCACTCACTCTCCCAGGAAACGCTCTGTCAGACTCAGGAAATGTGATCTAATCCTGGTTAAGATAATTCCATTTTATGCCCTAGAATAGACTGTCCCTCTAACAGAATTTTATTTTCTATCTTGCCCTAGGAAGCCCTACCAATAAATAATGTGGTATACATTTTTTTGTCCAGTTAGCTGCCTTACACAAAATAGGGATTTATTCTTCTGCCATCCCACCTCCTTTTCCTTTAAAAGGCTCTTGAAAGAGGACCTGAGATCCTGTCCCAACAGAAGACTCCTGGCTGGTGGCCCACAGTGCCGCAGCAGGGATTAGAGGAGAGGGAAGACTATATATAATTCAGTCAAAAGAACCCCTGTTGATCTTGAAAGAATGTCAGCCTACACATTACAAACATTCTGTTCCCCCTTTGGCTCTCAGACCCATTTTTCATATTTGTTGTGAGACAGCGCTAAGGCAGAGAGACTTAAGAAAAATAGCAAATATGCACAGGGGACTTGCTAAGTTCTGAGTGCTTCGCAGACTTTACCTCATGTTATCCTCACTATACTCCTGTTGCAGGAAGCACTACTTAAAATCCCCATTTTACAGATGCGTAAACTGAGGCACAGCGAGGTGAAATAATTAGCCCAGGGTCAGACCGGTAGGAAGTGGTAGAGTCTGGTTTTACTCCCAGACAGTTGGCCCCATAGTCCATGCTCTACCGCAGCCCTTTCACTTGACAGTCAGTGCCGCAGCTACCCCATCTTGTTTACAGTTGGACAGGCACTGTTGCTTTAAGATATAATTGCTTTGGGGATGCTGGGATAGCTCAGCAGTTGAGCACTTGCCTTGCAATCCTGAGCCCATGCAAACCCATATGCTGAACTGTGGCACAACTGGTAACCTCCCGGCTGACACAGTGACAAAGGCATCCCCCATGCTGGAGGCCCCTGGTTTGGTTCCCACCCCACATGGCCCCACATCCACTTGTGTGGAATGAAACCATGTCACAACTAATGTATAAATAAGAGCTTCATATTTGAACTAGAAAATACTGGAAGTTCGGCTGAGAATCTCTTCTTTGGCTCTTGGTCAGGCAAGCCGTTTCACAGATTACCTGCTAGGTTGAAGCCTGTTGCCCCCATCCAGGGGTCCTCAAAAGTATGGCCCGCATGCGGCCCGCCGAAAACATTTATCCGTCCCGCCGGGTGTTTTTGCCGCTGCTGCCTGTCCTGCTTAGCACCCGACTCGTCCCGGGCCCGCAGTCTGGCCCTCCAACGATCTGAGGGACAGTGAACTGGACCCCTGTTTAAAAAGTTTGAGGACGTCTGGCAGGCAGGAGTCCTGCTGCTGCTGAGAGACTGAGCCCATCATTGAGGCTCTGCTCAGCCCTCTCCTCCCTAAGGCCCCAAGTCGTAACGCCAAGCAATAAACCACGTCCCACGTGTGCAGAGATGCCTCTTTGGCGCGGTAGGATGAGGAGCCTTGGCAGCTAAGATGCCTTAGAGTGGCAGAGGATAGGCTGTCTTTACACCCGCCGCCTCCCTATTGATGTCTCTTCCGTCCTCCTACCCCTCAGACCTTCTCTGTATCCTGTCCTTATTCTCAAAAGGCTGTCAACTAACCCTTTCTAAAGCATTAACAAATAATTAAGGAGCTAATTTCTAGTCCTCAAGACAGGACTCTCTCTTTCCAGGGACACTTGCTTTCTAAGAGATGACTAAATCAAACTTGCCCAACCCGTGCCCTACGGGGCTGCATGTGGCCCAGGACGGCTTTGAATGTGGCCCAACACAAATTTGTAAACCTTCCTAAAACCGTATGAGAATTTTTTTAGACCTTTTTTATTTTAGTTTATCAGCTATTGTTAGTGGTAGTGTATTTTATATGTGGCCCAAGACAATTCTTCTTTTTTCATTGTGGCCCAAGGAAGCCAAAAGGTTGGACACCCCTGCTCTAAATCTAGTCCACTGAGGGCCGGGGTGGGGGAGGGGGGCAGAGTTTCTGGCTGAGCTCTTTAAGTTCAGGAAGTTCTCCCTGCTTTTGGAAACCCTCCACTCACTGAGAAGCTTCTTCAGACAAGTTCACTGGGCTGCTTGTCCCCAAAGTGGCTTTGAGCACAATGAGAGGACGAGTGGCCTTTGATGCATCACCAATACCCACATCTCCGTCTCCCCACTGCTTTCTCCCTTAGCACACAGACCCCTTTTACAGGAATGAATGTGGTATGGGACACATCTGAAGATTGCCAGCCCCCTTCCTGTATTGGAGCAGAGGTTTACAAGCTGTAGTTTGCACCAGAGTCACCTGGGAGCTTGTTTAAAATGCACACTCCTGGGCCCTGGACCCAAAGGTTCAGATTCAGAAAGAATCTACATTTTTGTTAAAGTACTTCTGAGTATATGTGATGTGGAGGCCAGAGAAACACTAGCATAGAGTCACTTTGCTACTTGTTTATATAAAGGCGATCGTCTCTGAACAGAACTGGGTAAGCTTGCTTCTCTCCGGTCCTACCAATGTTCCTGTCGTTTCAGTCTGTAGTAGGAGGGGGTCATTAGTGCAGCCAAACATACTTAACAGAATTCAGATAAGCTTGAAGGCAATAAGAACCTCAAAAAACACCCTGATTTTAACAGAGTATCATTCTGCTTCTGCGAGTGCTTGATGGAGTCAGAATCCATTGCTAGGATTCTGATAAATGCGTGGTGGACATCGAAAGGAAAACAGTTTTTGAATGGCTAAATGCACAGCGGGGAGCACATGCTCTCTGGAGAACTTAGCTAATTCAAGGGGTGGAAGCCAAGCTTGGCCCCAAGTACCCCTTTCTTTCACCACACCAAGGTACAAGTATTCAATGCATCTCAGTTTGTTGAATTCTGTCTTCTTGCCTCTGCTTCCTTCTTTCTTTGAGTATATGGGTCTGTCTGTCTTTTATACACACACACACACACAACCAGATTCTTATAGTGTTCTTATGTATCCTTTTGACTCAGAATTAAGGAATCAGATAATCCTTCTATAAAAATTCATCAGCCTTTTTTTATACTGCAGAATTAGGAGGGGTGGTCAAGAAATTCATAGAATGAAAGGGAAGAAGAGTAAAAACAAAAGCTATTTATATTTTTCCTTTTCAATATATTCACCCTTAAACCTAATATACTTTTTAGTCTTTCAATAAGTTTATTTACACCCTCAAAAAAATAATGTTTTGGGGAAAACTGGGATGGCTCAGCAGGTTAAGTGCTCGTTTTGCAGCCCTGGAGCCCGAGGATTGAATCCTGGCTCCAGCCCAGGCAGACCCCCATGCTGAACTGAGGTGTGCCCCCAGTTTAGTTCTTGCCGGGGCTTATGCGGGAGGCTCCCGGCCCAGTTCCTGCCCTGCGCAACCCTGTGCCTACCTGTGGAATGAAACTATATGGAAAACTAATGCTGTCAACTATGAAGACTGCTCTGGGCCCTCCCCCTTCTCTCTCTCTCTCTCTCTCTCTCTCTCTCTCTCTCTCTCTCTCTGTCAAAAATCAATAAAAATAAATCTTTAAGAAAAATAATAATGATGTTTTGTTTTTGCCCTCAAAATATGCTAAAATTGTGGCTTTAATCTCTTCGCCGTCCATAAATTTCTACCCTCGAAGTTGTTTTTTCTTATTTGGGACAAATAATAATCAGACTGAGCTAGGTCTGGGCTGTAGGGAGGGTGGTTTAACATTTGGAAGCCGCAGTGGTAGAAGTAGCCGACACAACATAGTCGCACAGGCACATTGTTGTGCAAAAGCAGCACCCTGTGGTCCACTTTCCTCTTCTTTTCTCCTTCACAGATTCTTTGAACTGTTTCAGCAGACCGGAATAGTGCTCTCCAGTTATTGTGACACCTTATCCTTGTAATCAATCAGCAGGATACCCTCCATTTCCCAAAAACCAGTAGCGATGGTTTTTCCAGCCAATTGTGACACCTTGTTCTTAGGGGTGGCGTGCCCTTGTATGCCACTGCGTGGACTCCTGATTTGACTCAGGCTCATAATAATAAACCCAAGTTTCATCTCCAGCAGCAGTGCAGTTTAAAACTTCATCTTTGTTGTCACTACAGAGGTACAAAAACTGTCGTGAACACTCGACGCGCTGTTGTTTTTGAAGGGGTGTGATCATTCTTGGTAGTCATGATGTTGCACTGACTTTTGACATCCTTAGATGCTGATGGAGAATATTCACAATGTTTGTAGGTGATACTCCAACCATTTCAGCAAGCTGCTTTTTATTATATCTGCCATCTTTTACTACAAGTTTTTCAACTTTTTTTATAATATCTGAGGAAGTGTCCTCATCAGGGTGTCCCAGGTGGAGGTCGTCTTCAATCAACTCTCTGGCTTGCTTGGAAAGGCTATGCCATTTGTAAACCATGGATTTCCCAGGGCAACAGTCCTCGTAAACTGTTAACATCTCTTCCAAAATGCTTTCAGGTGTTTGCCCTTGTTTTGTGAGGAACTTAATGACTGTGTGAAATTCAATTTTCTCCATACTTGGGGTTTTCTTCACATTTGATGTGCTTCTTTCGGCAATATCTGAAAGAACACAGATGGAAGTAGGCTGAAATTTGGCACATATACTAATCGTAAGTCACACAATCAAACTGTGCACTAATATTCCCACCTCTCCAAGAGCACAGCACGTCCCCCTTCCATTCTATGATTTTCTTGACCGCCCCTCGTATTTGTGCATAAATACATAAGAAAAACGGCTGACTAGGTGTCAGTTCAGCAATCAGAATCTTTTTTTAAAGATTTATTTTTATTGTTTTTTGACAGAGAGAAAGACAGACAGAGAGAAGGGGGAGGGCCCAGAGCAGTCTCCATAGCTAACAGCATTAGTTTTCCATATAGTTTCACTCCACAGGTGGGTGCAGGGCTGCGCAGGGCAGGAACTGGGCCGGGAGCCTCCCGCATAGGCCCCGACAAGAACTGAACTGGGGGCACACCCCAGCTCAGCATATGGGTCCACCTGGTCCGGGCCCGGGATTAGATCCTTAGTCTCTAGGGCTGCAAAGCAAGCGCTTAACTTGCTGAGCCATCCCAGCTTCCCCAAGCAATCAGAATCTTTATACATAGGTACATGTAAAAAAATTAGAGAATGATCATGAAGAAGTGTCACATAACCTACTTAAGAGAGGGCCTTGACAGAGTCAATTACATAATTGCTTTGAATTCAAGCCAGTTCTTGCTGTTTGGATATTCCCATTTTTTAAGTGTTAACCATTTTCCCCATTTTATCTGCTGAAAAGTTTTCCTAATTCATCTTAGTCCGTGGCATGTTATAGTCTGCCACTGATTTCTCTATTGAAACTATAAACTGTTAGTAACAATTGCCAGAATTTCACCTTCAGTTAAACTCCCCATGTCATGTCTGCCCTGGAGCCTGCCTTGCCTTCAGCCAGCTTCCAGCTGGGTGGGTCACAGGACAGGGACAGACAGGGATGGTGGGCAGCAGAGCCCCGGGCCCATCTTCTGTAATGGGAGCTGGGTTTGAGTCTCAGTTGGCTGATCTTATATAGGTCACTTAATTTCTCTGTGCCTTCATTTCCCTGTCTTAAAAATGAGGCTAACAACCTCTACCTAGAGGACTATGGTAGGCTTTAAGTGAGGTGATTATGTAATGGCACTTAGGCTCTGTGCCTGGCGAGTAGTAGCTGCCCATAAACGTCAGGGTCCTTCCACGCCTCCTCCTGCTACAGGAGGAAGCTTGAACTAGATGACTCACCTAGCGCTAGTGATCTGCCCCTGGGAGAGCCACTGAGGATAGCGTGTGGGGAAAACAAAAGGGAAAAGTACTGGATTGCTAGGATTCAAAGACCTCCATAAAAACATTTCAGAGGGCTGAAAATACAATGAAAACAATAGAAGACTGAGGAGGCAGGAAATTGTCACCTTGACCATTTGATCCAGAGAACAGGAAACTAAAAGATTCCATTTTATTGGCTGACTGTAGAAGCAGCCAAGGTTAGGAAAACAATGTGGAGTTAGCCTGACTGTGATCTTTACTAATGATGCAAAGCAACCATGGCTTACCCATTCAGGCAAAAAAAAAAAAATTGTTTTAATTATCTATGGTTTTTTGCTTGTTTGTTTGTTTGATTGTTTTGTTTATAATGATGGAATGTCAGGGCAAGGAAATGAAATGCCCAGCCAAGGTGACCCTGACAACTTCTGAGCTCTTTTGCGTACTCTGCCCTAAGTCAGAGTAGGGGCCACACCCCATGGAGCCTGGAGTCTGTTGGATCTTACTCACATACATTGAAACTACAACAGGGCATCACTGTGTTGTGCAGGGGACGCTGGAGCCGATGTCTGTGTGTCTCTGCTACCTATTACCATCCCTGTGGCTGAGACCCAAATCAGGACGGTCACAAGAAGGTTGGAAAGCCTGGTTTCCCACACAAGGGCAAAATCGCCTGCTCTTGTTTTGAAATGAACAGGATCATTTGTCATGTCATCAGGCTTGTTTACCACATTATGACCATGGACTTTGAAGGCCAGTTGGCCACAGGCTAAGTACACTACAGAGGCTCGGCAGATCTAGAGGCGGGGAGCTAGAGAATTCTCCGGTCACCCACCATCTGTGGACATCCCAAACATGCTGCTCTTGGCCATCAGCCTCCTCTGGCATTGTGGTTGTGGTGGTGGTGGTTTTTTGGTTTTTGTTGTTTTTTTGTTTTTACTTAAGTGTCACTTGCAGTGGATCATGCAGAGCAAAAAAGATGGCAACACAGTAAAGACACCAAAATGGTGGGCTGGGTTATTCTTAAAGGTAACTTCTGGAGGGTAGATGAAATCATGCCAGGTCAGTTCCATGCCTGTGACAGACTAAGGGACAATCAGGGCGCCAGACAGTACTCTTAAGAGTTTGAAAAATGCCACAAGTGTACTCTTATCACTTTTGGAAGGATTATAATAGTAGCTACCATTTATTGAATGTTTGCCATGGGCCAAGCACTGTGTTAAATGCTTTACACGTATTATCTTATTTAATCCCAGCAACACCATTAAGTAGATAATGTTCTTCCTGTGTTATATTTGTTTCTTGGATTACCATTCCCCACTCTTAACGTTCTCTGCTTCAACACTAGAAAAAGGAGACTACATTAGAACCGATCATGCAGCCGTCCTGCGGGACCATCAGGACCAGTCTCATCTTGTTCTACATCTGTGGTGATGTTACTCATCACAAGAAGTTCAAACCCCTGAGACAAAGTTTTCCTGGACATAACAGCTCTGTTCATTATAACCTGTTTCAAGTTCCCACCCCTCCTCCTAACCTCCCTAAACCTTTCATTGGCTCTGGTATCATCTCCTTTCCTGCCTCTTGCTCTAATTGATGGCTGATTTACCCAGACCTGTGCGCTCATGAGTCACCTCCCAATCTCCCTGATCCCTTACCCTGCTTTATATTCTGTATTCATATTATTCTGTCTGTCATTTTCTGTCTACCTGCTGGCATGTGAACTTTGTGAACACAGGGACTTTTGACTGCTGTTCACTAATATAGCCTTAATACCCAGAAAAGTACCAGGCATATTACCTTTGCTCAGTAAATATTTCCTGAGTGAATGAATCAGTGCATGAAAGAGGAAATTGAGACATGGAAAGAATAGGTCATTTGTCCCTGGTCACCTTGCTGCCAAGCAGCCAGCCCAGGTCTGTCTGACTGCAAAGCCTTGACCCCTGGACACCATGTTGTTTCCCCTCTTGATGGATTATATGAATGCAGCATGAGCCAGAATCTTCTGGCTGGACTGGAGTGATTGGTGTTGCCTGTCCATATAGGGAACTTATCAGTTGGGCCAGCAAAGTGTACGGTTCTTTGATTGCATCAGGAATAGTTTTGTTTTTTTTGGGGGGGGGGGTTGGTTTTTGGCTTAGTTGTCACCAAGGAAAATACAAGTAAGTGACATTTGAGGAGCCAGCAATAAATTCGGTATTCTTACAATATGAGTGCATTAATCTAGATAATGATTTATAACGTAGCTTTTTCATATAGCTTAAAGGACGATGAAAGCTATGCCTGGGTCAGGAGAAGTAGGGAAGTGGCTAGGTAACTGTGGATGTCCATGCAGCGAAAGCAACACCTATGTCGCAACGTGGAATGGAAGTAGTGATGTAATCGGGAAAATAGACCTTAAAAATGCTTTCTGCACAATGATGACAACTCTGGAAATTCTCTGTTCATAATGCCAAGATTTAGAATAGCAAAAAAAAAAAAGTCAGCCAGTATTTCCAATAATAAGGGAGCTATTAGATGAATTATGGCATATTCATAGTATTAAATACATGCAGTCATAAAAAGTTAGCAATAACATTGTAAGAGACCGTGAGGTTAATAAACAGTTGGTGATCGTAGTGTTGGTGATCGTTGGATTTACTTGGTGATTTCATGTTGGTCTTGACATTTAGATATTTCTGTTTAACTATTACTACTCAAATAGTTAAAGAGATGTAAAAAAAGAAGAAACGCCGTGTACGGTAAGGTGAGCCAAGTACGGGCGTCAGCGCATCTGCTGCGCGTCCTTTTCCTTCCTGCGGGCGCCTCCAGGGGCGAGTGGTGAGAGGCTATGGGAGCCCTCAGAACAACCGGGACAGCTAAGGAAGTAGGGTCAGAAGGCAGGCTGGGGCACGGTGCGGGCTGAGCGGCTGCGGGACACTGAACACGCCCGCGACACCACTGGTTCTGGGCATCTGCCCGCAGCGCAGCCTTGCCTTGCGTCTGCACACCACTGGCTCCCACTCAGATCTGCACAGAATATTCAGGCCGCTGACCGCCAAGGGCACCTAGCAAGGGGTCTCCCACTTGTCCTGTACAGATGGGCCCCGCCTGCTGCCACAGCTCACACACTGGGGGTTGCTCAGGTAGCTGCCAGGAAGAGACAGAAAACAAACAAAAGGCCACCTGGGCCACACCCAGTTCACCACCAGAGTCCTTAAGTTCTTGAAGCTGTTTCTTCTAACCTCTCACTCAGCAAGAGCTCTGGAACACACCGTTCAATGCAAAATTGAAGCCTCAGAGGCCACAGATTTATACACAAAGGTGTTCATAATGCCAAGATTTAGAATAGCAAAAAAAAAAAAAAAAAAGTCAGCCAGTATTTCCAATAATAAGGGAGCTATTAGATGAATTATGGCATATTCATAGTATTAAATACATGCAGTCATAAAAAGTCATGGATTTTAAAAGACTTTTTACAACAAACAAAAATATAACTAAAAATAACTTCATAATATATATAAGCTTTCACAATTATGTACATGCATAGGTGAACATGTTTTATAGTAAAATATAAATGTATATATATGAAGACATACATTGGAAGAAAATACACCAAAATGTTAACAGATTGACTACATTGGAAGGATTACTTCTATTTTTGAATTTATTTTTTTCCAATTACATTTTTTTAATATATATTTTTATTGTTTTTGACAGAGACAGGGGGAGACAGAGACAGAGAGAAGGGGAAGGGCCCAGAGCAGTCTCCATAGTTGTCCGTCATTGGTTTTCCATATAGTTTCACTCCGCAGGTGGGCACAGGGCTTCGCAGGGCAGGAACTGGGCCGGTGGCCTCCTGCATGGGAGGCATGCCCCCATGAGCTGGGGGCCCCCCACATGAGAAGCACGCCTTGGATGGGAACTGAATTGGGGGCACACCTGCTTTCAGCACACCGGTCCACACAGACCCGGGCCCAGACATGATCCTCAGATCCCAGGGCTACAAGACGAGCACTCAACCCTCTGAGCCATACCGGCTTCCCCTCCAGTGACATTTGACCTACAATATTGTATTGGTTTCAGATATACAGCATAGTGGTAAGACATTTATATACCTCACAAAATCCTCGTTCTAATATATCTGATTGCCATCTGACACCATTTATTTTTACTACATTTTTATTTATTGTATGCCTTATGCTGCATTTTACATCCCTGTGACTACTTAGTGACTATGAACTTGTGCTTCTTGATAGCTTCCCCTTCTTCACTCACCCCTCCAGCCCTCCTCCCGTCACCCCCACAAATCTGATACCCATCTGACACGACACACACTCATTGCAACATTATTAACTATATTCTCATGCTTTGCTCTACATCCCCATAACTATTTGTAACCACTAAACTGAAATTCTCATTCCCCTCCCTTTATTTCATCCACTTCCCAATCCTTTTCATCTGGCAACAAACTGAATGTTCTCTATATCTGTAAATATGTTCCTGTTCCGCTTGTTACTTTTCTTCTTTGGATTTCACCTATACATGAAGTGAATTTGCATCTTTCTTCTTCTGTTTGTCACTCCACTCAGTGCAATGCCCACCATGTATTTTGATTTAAACCTTTAATCCATGTAACTTAAAAGCAACTGTTGATAGACATGTAACCATTGCCCTTCCATCATTTATAATTTTTGCTTTTCCCTATGTTAAAGAAATCCCTCTAACATTCCTTGTAATACTGGTTTGGTGATGATGAACTCCTTCAACTTTTTCTTGTCTGGGAAGCTCTTTATCTGCCCTTCAATTTTGAATGATGGCCTTGCTGGATACATTAATGTTTGTTGTAGATCCTTGGTTTTCATCATGTTGAATATTTTCTGCCAGTCCCTTCTGGCCTGCAAAGTTTTTGATGAGAAATCAGCTGAGTTATGTGGGTGTCCCCTTATTAGTTACTACTTGCATTTCTCTTACTTCTTTTAGAATTTTCTCTTTGTCTTTAACTTTTGCCATTTTAATTACAGTGTGTCTCAGCTTGAGCCTGTTTTGGTTCCTCTTGTGTGGGACTCTCTGTGCTTCCTGAGTTTGTATGTCTATTTCCTTTGCCAAATTAGGAAATTTTTTCAGTCATTATTCTTTAAATAAGTTCTCTATCCCTTGTTTCTATGCACTTTCTGGTACTCTTATGATATGAATGTTTTTATTCTTGATGTCCCAAAGGTATCTGAGAATATCCTCATTTTCCTGGATTCTTTTTTCTTGTTGTTCTGGTTGGGTGTTTGCTGTTACTTTATCTTCCATATCACTGATTCGCGCCTCTGCTTCAACTAGTCTGGAGATTCCTTCTGTTCCATTCTTCATCTCCTTTATTGTAATCTTCCTCTGCCTGGTCCTTTTTTATTATTGTATGTCTTTTTGTATGCTTGCTATCTCTTTGTTGAAATTTTCATTAAGTTGTGTGAACATTATTATAATCATTGTGTTGAGCTCTGTCACTGATCATTTGTTTGCCACCATCCCATATTCTAGTGATGTATTTCTTTGATTCCTCATTCTGGCAGCCTCTCTGTTTGTAGATATTGTACTCCTTCAGCCAGCACTCACTGCTACAGTTTCTTGGGGCTCAATGCTAATGCTGAGAGGAGGTGGGGGGCAGAGGTCTGGCAGGCAGTGGGGGGGGGGGGCAGCCAGAATATGTGCTTTTGTTTGCTGCATGGCAGTACGGCACTCAGGCAGTGCAGGCTTATACTTTTCTGTATTCAGCTTGTCCCACATTTGGGGATCAGCTGTCTTGAGTGCTGGTCCCACAGACAGGACTGCTCGTGACCAGCAAAGTCCACTCCCTGCCTTTTCTCTCCTTCTCTTTCCCAGATGGAGTGGTTGGGCTACATCTTCTTACTACCCGCACCGCTTCCCCTCCTCTCAAACCTGGAGTGAATTCCAGCCATGGAGTCTCCAGCCCCTGTGTCTGTACCTCCTGGGGCCCAAGTGAGGTCTGGTTGTGGCGTCTCACAGCCCCAGCCTCTGGGCCTCCTTGTCTCTCTCCATGGACTGAGTGGGGTTCGTGGATCGCTCACCTGCCGCCTTCTCCCCCCACCGCCCCCAGTGCAGAGTCCAAGAAGGGACCCACGGGTGGCCCGCATCTCTGCACGTCCCCTCTTAACCCTCCTCCATGGCCCCCTCGCCCACCTGCACGTACTTCTGGGCCGCGAGCGGGTCTCTCAGCTGTGTTTGTCTGTTGTGTAGGGAACCCTCCTTTGAATTATAGGTGCTCTGTTTGTTGTAACCTCCAGAGGAGTTTTTCAGGACTCCCTCTCATGCCACCATTTTGTTGTTATTCCCTGGAAGGATTACTTTCATCTTAATGCTTTTCTGAAGTTCTTGCATTGAGCTGAAAAGTTAGTAATAGTAAAAAGAAAATCCACTGAGGGAAAACTTATATCCTTTGATAGGTTCCCAGAAAGTACATTTTTCTCCAAACCAACCTCAAACACAGTAGTCTGAATTCTTATTCTTCTGCTGATGTTGAACTCACCCTTTTGTATATAACTAGTTCCTCCCTAACCACCCATTTGTTCCCACTGAGCCTTGTGTTCACATTCTCTATACCTGTACCTTTTTCCAGCTCCTACCTGAGCTCCCGTCTCTGTCACGTTCACTCTTCCCTTGCTCTGTATTTTTGCCCAGAGAGTCACTGAAGCAGCCACCTTTGAGGTTTCTATTACACTGCCAAGTCTGAAGAGCCCTTGTCTGCTTTGTTGCAAGAAACACCCATGATGATTTCATCATCTTTTACATACTTTGGGGCATAGGCTAAGTCACATTGCCTTGTGGTTTTCTTATTTCTCTAAAACAAACAGGTACATTCTTAAGACCTTACCTGACTCTGCATCCTATTCAGACTTATAACCAAGCTCTTATTCCTGAGTCTTCCCAACTGCTCCTACACCTCAGGGTTTGCTCCCTTCCTCGTCTCTCCATTGACCTGTCCTCAGAGTGGAGCCAGTGTCCTATAAATGGAAGTTCTGGTCATAAGAGAACAAGTGACCTCCCCAGAGGCAACCTGCCTGGACCATCTCCACTTTCACAGTGAGCTTCACTTCTCCACCTTCCTCGAAGTTCAGTACAACCTTCCCTGCTGCCCTATTCCTGCACTTCATGAACTCTCTCCAGCCTCCACCTCTCTCTTCACCAGCAAGAGGTTGTCCAAAAATCTAGACTTTGAGCCAATGCCACAGAGTTGGACTCTGCTTCTCTGGCCCGTCTCTTCAGGTTGCAGACTCCGTCTGGCTTTCAACCTCACCTACATGCACTCTGTTGATTCACCCTCCACTTCATGGTCTCTGACCTTCAACCCAACCCAGGTCTTAACCCATAATCTGTGTATGGGGTTCCTACTAGGCTAGGAGCTGAAGTCAGATGATCGAAGTGAAATAACGTTTTTCATACATGCCAAAGTTATGCTTTAGCCAAGAGGACTCTTCCTGTGGTAACCCAGTTCTGCAGAATAACCCTCTTGATTCTTGACCTGGCTCATCTACCCTCATGACTTCATATTGATATTAGCCCTGATCGCTTCCTGTTTTCTAGACCCATAACTTATATTATCTTTAGTATATCTCTTGGATTTCCTGCTGTCTTTATTTATTAATTTTTTTTAATCCACCCAACGTGTGCTGACCGTCTTCTAGTTGGAATAGGTGGTCAGTCAGAGGCTAGTCAGGGAGGTAGACAAAATAAAGGGCTATATCACTTAAGGGTGATTTAATTGCAAGTGACAGAAATCCTGATTTAAACTGGCTTAAGCAAAAATGTGAGTATTCCCTCACATACCTGGCAAGTCTAGGGTTAGATCTGGTTTCCTTTAGGCACAACTGGATTCGTGGGTCTCATATGCTACCTTTGGGGCCTGGCCTGTCTTCATTTCTCTCCTCTGCCCTCTGCTGTTCGGCGATGGCTTCGTTCTCAAGCTCTCTGTATGGTAGGTAGCAAGGTGGATGTTACCATTACCAGGCCCGCATCCTCCAAGGTCCCGGCACGGCAGAGCAGGAGCCGCACTCTCAGCAGCCCCAACACATGCCCCACTCCCCTTGTGGTTCTCACGGGGTCATGTGCTCTTTTCTGAACAAGTGACTTTGCCTGGGAATCTGATGCTCTGACTGGTCACACCGGAGTTGGATGTCAAGTCAACTCTACTCAAGCACTTAAATTGAGAAGGAGGGATACAGTGGTTCCCCTAAGGAAAGGCTAATGAATGTGGGATGGTAAAAAAATTTTTAAAGAAAACTGTCAGTTATAACCATGATGTTTATGTTAAGTGTGTATGATAGAGTAACAAACACGACGGAGCCTGTTAAAGGGAGCATGTGACCCCAGATACCATAACGAAATAAGAATTCCCGTTTCTCTCACCCCTTTCACTCTCTCCTTCCTTCTCCTTTGTAGCAAAATTTAGTGAGTAACTCTTTCCTTCCAGGTGCAAAGTCTAGATTGTCCTAGAAGTTGACCCTGCCTATGAAGAGCTTACAAAATAGTGAAGGAGAGAGATAGTAAGAGCAATGCACCCACATTTATTAAGAATTTTTATTTTAAGAAATAGGGGAAGCTGGGATGGCTCAGTGGGTTAAGCGCTCACTTTGCAGCGCCGGGGACCGAGGATCGAATCCCAGCCCCGGTCCTTGCGGACCCATATGCTGAACTGGGAGCTCCCCCAGTTCAGTCTCTCTCTCTCTCTCTCTCTCTCTCTCTCTCTCTCTCTCTCCATCAAAACCAATAAAAAAAAAAAAAGAAATAGAAATAAATAAATCCTTATTTATATGGTCAATTAACCCATGACAGAGGAGGTAAGAATACACAATAGGTACACTCTCTTCAATAAGTGGTGTTAGGAAACTGGTCAGAAAATGAAATACACAAAATTAAACTCAAAATGTATTAAAGAATTAAATATAAGTCTTGAAACCATAAACCTCCTGGGAGAAAACATAGGCAGTGAACTCTGACATTGCTTTGTAATAGCACAAAAAAAATTTTTTGATATGTCTCCTCAGGCAAGGACAATGTGAAACTGAGAAGTTTTTGCACACTGAAGGAAACCATCAACAAAATGCAAAAACAACCTACTCAGTGCGAGAAGATATTTACCAATGCTAGATCTAATAAAGGGTTAATATCCAAAATATATAAGGATATATAAAATATCCAAGTTATACAACTTAACACCAAACAAACAAACAAACAAAAACAGTCTGAATTAAAAATGGGCAGAGAACCCAAGTAGACATTTCTCCAGGGATGGCATGTAGATGACCCGCAAACATATGAAACATAGTGATGTATAACATCGCTATTCATCAGAGAAATGCAAATTAAAACCACAGTGAGATATCACCTCACACCTGTCAGAATGGTTATTATCAGTAAATCAACAAACAAGTGTTGGTGTAGATGTGGAGAAAAGGGAACCCTCGTTCACTGTTGGCAGGACTGCAAATTGGTGTAGGTAACTATGGGAAACAGTACAGAGGTTACTCAAAAACTTAAAAATATTTGATGCCATATGACCCAGCAATTCCACTTCTGAGTATTTATCCAAAGAAAACATACTAATTCAAAAATATAAATGCACTCTATATTCATTGCTGCATCACTCGTAATAGCCAAGATATGGAAGGAACCTAGATGCCCATCAACAGATGAGTGGCTAAAGAAGTTGTCCATGGGAAAGCTGGGATGGCTCAGCGGGTAAAGCGCTCGCTTTGAAGCCCCAAGGACCGAGGATCGAGTCCCGGCCCCGGCCCATGCGAACCCACGTGCTGAGCTGGGGTGTGCCCCCAGTTCAGTTCTTGCCGGGGCCTATGTGGGAGGCTCCCGGCCCAGTTCCTGCCCTGCGCAGCCCTGTGCCCACCTGTGGAGTGAAACTATATGGAAAACTAATGTCAACTATGGAGACTGCTCTGGGCCCTCCCCTTTCTCTGTCTCTCTCTGTCTCTGTTTCTCTCTGTCAAAAATCAATAAAATAAATCTTTAAAAAAAAAAAGAAGTTGTCCATATATACAATAGAATATTATTCTGCCACAAAAAAAGAATACAACTTTTGCCATTTGCAACAACCTGGGTAGACCCTGACAGCATTATGCTGAGTGAAATAAGTCAGACACAGAAAGACAAATACCATATAATTTCATTTATATATGGAATCTAAAAAGATACAACAAATGAACAAATAAACAGACCCATAAAAATAGAGAACAAGTTGGTGGTGGCCAGAGGGAAGGGCATGGGGAGATGGAAATAAAAATCAACAAGAACAAGTTGGTACATGAGGAAACCAGCATAACTGATTTTATGAGTTGTTTATGTATTTGTTGGGCATTTAAGATGCACAAAGCAGTCAGAGAGGAGCAGCACACACCTGAGTAGTGAGTGCTGGCTGAGCACCAGGCACTGCCCACACCTCCTGTAGCACAGGGCAGGCCACCCAGGCCCCGAGCTGCTAAGTGATTAGCCCAGTCACAGAGTTGATGAGCAGGAGAGCCAACAACACAGTCCCAGCCGGTTTCTAAGTACGTGGGCTTGCCACATATTGGATCTTGACAAGAATAACTCAAAACTTAAAAGAAGAAAAAAAATCCCCTCTAAGATGTAACTGCTTTTAATGCCAAATGCCTCATTTAGATTAGTATTCTGTATTTTAATTTGACCTTCAACTTTTTTTTTTCAGGTGTTATGTAACGGACCAGGGACGTGTGTTCCTATCTGTGTATCTGCCCTACTCCTTGGGATACTAGGAATAAAGAAAGTGATCATTGTCTATGTGGAAAGCATCTGCCGAGTAGAACATTTATCCCTGTCCGGAAAGATTCTCTTTCACCTCTCCGATTACTTCATTGTTCAGTGGCCGACTCTTAAGGAGAAATATCCCAAATCTGTGTACCTTGGGCGAATTGTTTAGCAAATGACAACTTACTGTTTAGAATTGTGCAGTCAACAGTATTTATTTTAAGTGGGGAGGAAAACTACGTGTTTCTTGTAAAGGCTTCTGCAAGTCCTGAGAATTATTGGTAGTCAGTAGTAAAAAATGTGTAAATAAACCCAGTTAAATAACTGAGGTTGTTCTTATAAAACAAACATTAATAAACCACTAAGTATTTATGCCTCTGTGTACCAAATTTCTTTTCTATAAAAAAATGTCTATGTCTATCACTGCCTGCAAATTTTCTTCTGACTTGTTTTAGTAATATTTTTTTCTAGAAGTACATAGAGAATCTGATGATTAGTAAAATTTCCTGGTTTTATTTATATTTATTTACTTTTTTCAGTATTCTGCATTGTAAAAAGAAAAGAAAAAGAAAGGCATTTGTTAGTTTATGTTCCTGTACAACCGGCTTTATTTCCTGTATGGAAGCAGCGAAGTCCCTAGTGAGTCCTTTCAGCGTAGAGGAAACGGTTCTGTGAACTTGGCTTCATAACAGCTGGACTCCACAGGCCTCCAGAACCTTGAGCATCAACCAGTGTCTTTTTTATAACAGTTCTTCAATTGTGCTTTGTGAATAGTTGGCCTCAATCTAGAATATCTTTTAAAATCTCTTGTTGAATTGTTAAAATAAATCCAAAGGTGACCATCGCCATACTAATAAAAACATGATTCTCTGTATCAGGAATCTAAACTCTCAAAAAAAAAAATTTTTTTTTAACATTTTAGTGAATTCACAATGCCAGGCCTTAGCTGTCTTTGGCATTTTGAGATGTTTAGGCTTGGTAGAGTATATATTTACTAAGCCTCTTACTAAGTGCTTGCTGTATGCCAGGTATACGGCTAAGCTCTTTTCAAATATTTACCCATTTAATCCTAATAACAACTTGTCGAGGTAGGGACTGTTTTATCCCATTTCACAGATGCCTTGTCCGGGGTCACATGACTAGGAAGTGGTCAAGCCAGCATTCAAGTGCAAGCAGCCTGGACGTGAGGAGAACTGGTCTCATGGGCTTGTGGCCCGGCAGCCACTAGGGACCCACGCGTAGGAGGGCCCTGCGCTTGGTTGACTGTTCTGCTGTCACACTCTTGGATTTCTTAATCTGTGGTGAACCAGGGACCTCACACGTTGTCCTCCTGCCTGAGTTTTGCCCCTGCAGCACGAGGACAGCACCTGGTGCAGGACCCTGCCCAGGGGGCTGCTCGGGAAACAGGAAGTGCATTCCCCAGCGCCGGCTCTGCTCCAACACGGCAGCGAACAGTGAGAAGACCCCGTGCAGTATTTCGGTTTTCATTTCTTTCCTCAACTCTTTTTTTTTTTATGACTGTGACATAAATTCATTGAGGAAGTTGTAAGAAATTCATGAAGAGATTGGCTTTTAGTGAAGAGCCATGATCACCCGAGATGATACAAAATTAAAATGCTGAGGCTGATCTAGCCTTTCTTGCTCTTTTAGAAATCTCTGAATACAGCAAGCACGACTGTCAGCAGGACATTTTCCTAGATGTTCGGTTGGAGGGACGCATGGGCAGAAAACTCAAAATAGTAAAGTTTGTCTGAATTCAGCAGCCGTAGGGCAGCCAGGGGGTAGTTCATCGTGCTTGGACTTTACTTCTCAAATCTCAGGCACTGGCTGTTTCCATAGACAAAAGGCCTAGAATGTCACGGTGTATGTGTGGTTCAACCATGTGCTGAGGGGAAATAAGCCTCTACTTTTCTAAAGAGAAAGTGCTTCTTTAGGGACAGCAGCGTGTGCATTTTATTCATCTTTGAAATTTGCTCAGTACTTTGTGCCTCAGTGGCACAAGGTAAATAGTTGATGAGTGAAACGACTGTGTTAAGTTCATGGCTGTCATGCTCCAGGGCAGCCTCCCAAGACCCCTGGGTCATCCTGCTGCAGAGGCTGCTGTCGGCCAGAGCTCACAATGCTGAGGCCATAGAGAGTTGTTCGAAAGATGCCATGATTTTTTCCATAAATATATGTCCCAGATGTTTTGCAAAGCCTTTACTCAGACAGTGGTTAGCCAGCCTGGAATGTGAGAGAAAGAATCTGTGTGTGTGTGATGTCATTAAAAGTTTAGAAATAAATACCTTCTGGGTTCAGGCTGCTGTGAACATTTGCAGAGCCTGGTGGACTCACATGTTATCACGCCTCCTTGCTCTGTTTCAGATTGTGTGGTAAATGTGCATGCTCAGCTGTGTGTGGTTATGGCTCATTTGAGTCCTCAGTGTCACACTAGCAAAAGGGCCTGGTTTAAGATTATAGCAGGGGGCAGTTTCCCTGCTGGGCATGTCGGTGACATTGAGAAAGATAATGCTGTTGTCTCAACTCAAGCTGAAGATCAGTAGCTACTTGTCCTTTCCAATTTCTCTGGAAACGCTCTGGAATGCAGCTTTTACTGGAAGAGACTATTCATGAAAAATTAATTGCATCAGCCTTTAAATGAGAGGCAGGGAAACCACACATCCTGCCCACACCTACTTCCCTGGAAGATTTTTATCTGCAGTGCAGCTGTCCTACCAGGCCCCAGCAGCTTGCCACCAGGTCAGAATGCACTCACGGCTTCAGAAAGGACATCCGAAGGCATTGCAGGAAGCGTCAGCCGGGAACGAAGAGTGCTATGGGATCGTGCCAACAAGAGGAATGCTGTACTTCTTTAAATGGAATAGCAAGAGGTCCTTGCTAGAAATGACCCGAGCCTCTCCTTATAAAAGCAATTTGAAACACGTCATTTACTTGGCCTTCCCCAAAGAATTGTTCATTGGGAAGCGTACTACCTCCTTCCTTGCAATTTCTTAGGTTAAATCAGTGCATTATTTCTTCTGAAAAGCCCCGTCTCACCAAAAGGCGTTTGAGAGTAATGTATTAAGCATCTTTTGTCCACAATAAGAATGTCATTGTGAGTGTAAAAGACTGTCCTCCGTGCAGCTCAGGTTGGGGGCCCGTTTTGTGGTGTTCACTCCCCAGACCATGAGCGGACACCCAGGTGTGCCTGTCTGCCCCGAACTCTCTTCTATTGGGGCCCATCACTCCAGCCCTCTAAAAACAAATCATCTATAGCTGTGTTCTTGTTGCTAACCCACTTCAACACAAATTTGATGTTCCTCCTTTTCCCTCCAGAGACGGGAAACTCATATCTATCAAACAACAAACTTTGGAATACTTTTCGTCTTAACTCTTTTTCCTTAATCGACATATAGCGGTTGCCTTTTTTTCTTAATAGCTGGAGAATTTTCCCTTGTCTTTTTTTTCCTCTCCTTATTGTCTGAATTCACCTATTTATCCTGTTTTTGAACTAATTCATAGCCACCCTTTCCTTTTCAGTCCCATGGCCACAACCCAAGCTAACTCTTCAATATAAATTTCTAGTTTTATTAGCTTTTTTTTTTTTTTTTTGAGGAACAGAGGCACAAAAAGATTGAGTAATTTATCTTAAGATTTTATAACTGGAAGGTGGCAGAGCTGGGATTTGAAACAACGCACTCTAGCTCCAGCCAGACTTACCTGAACAACTATGTTAGGTTTTTAAAAAGTGCTAGAAAGGATATGGATAGGGTGCTGAGATGGAGAATACAGTACTGGGTGCTACAGATAGGGATAGAAAAGACCTAAGAAAGGGGCATTTTAGCCAAGATCTGAAGGATATTGCCTTAAATATTTTTCCTCCCTCCTAACATTTCACCTCTCCCAAAACCTTGGCCCTGTTTCCTGTAACCTGGTTTCAACCACTTCTTTCCTAAACACCTCTGTGACATAGACACCCATACCTAACATTTGCACTGAAATACATACCATCATATTGCAATACTTTGTACATAGAAACACCTGCAGGATTTCCAGTCAAGATGGCAAGAGTAGGTAAATGCTGTGCTTGCCTCTCACAACCACATTAAAATTACAACTAAACCACAGAATGGTCATCATTGAGAATCACCTGCAATCTAGCTGAACAGAACATACAGATAAGCCACCTGGAGGCTGTAGGAGGGTGGAGATGCAGAAAGAGCTGCTCCCACACCTGCATGTGACCATTTACAATCAGAGGCAATATCTTACTTTCAAAGGGCCCCCTTGAGGAAGGAGTGGTCCCAACCCCACACCAGGCTCCCCAGCTCAGGGTTCCAATCCCAGGAAGAGAAGTCCCCACAACTCCTGATTGTGAGAGCCAGCAGAGATTGTGGCTGGCTGAGATGGAGGGTGGGGTCCCAGGCACTCCTCTTACAGGGTTCACACAAAGACTTGCTCACCTGTGGTAAATTCACTCTGAGCTCCAGTGCTAGGGCAGTAGCTTGAAAGGCTCCAGGGACATACAGCCAGGAACTGAATTGCATGGCTTCAGGGTGAGGGCTGGGGGGACAGTTTTCTCCTAGATACAAGTACTGGCAGGTGCTAGTGTTCTTTTGTTGAGCCCTTCCTTTTCCCTGGGTGCAGACACAGGCAGCTGCCATATCTGAGTCTTCATCAACCAGGGTGACATAGCACATTCATCCCACACTGGTGATTTCTTGAGACACCTCCCCACCCAACTTGCAAGCCCACACAAGCCAATTCCAGTGGCTTTTCCATACAAATGGCCTATCTTGGCTCATGCTGCAGACATTCCTAAAATCCCTCAAAGGTTCACAAACCCCAAACAAGCAACATCTGGCCTTTGTACCTCTTGCTAAGAAGCCCTAAGCCTGGCACTAGCAGCAACCAGACTCAGTTCACAGCTTAGCTTCTCCCACGTACCTCTAAGGACAGAAGAAGTGGCAACCATCAGCAGATCACTTTGTAGTTCATAATAAGTAGCCCGAGCAAGGCACAGGCTGTAGCTGACCTTGGCCCGCACCAGACCCTCTCCCAAGAGGCCTCAGAAACAGCATACCTGGTGGGCAGCTTCACACAGCACCAACTAATCACCTCCACAAAAAGAAACACACAAAGGGCAGACTTCACAGGCTCCAGAGCCCGTCCAGCTAAAGTAAACCCTGAGCCGTAGGGTCAGCGCCTACCCAAAAGTTCCTCCACTGCAGTCACAGCCAGTCCTCACCACCAATCAGCCTGAGTGCCAGTTTCTCCCACTGACATGCAAATAGCAGCCATGGTTCAATACAACAGAAAGGCACACACAACCCACACAAGGAACACACCTGGAGCACCCAGCTCAGGTGACTAGAGGGACTGGGCCACTGGGTCCCAGAGGACACCTACTACATAAGGCCACTCTACCCAGATTGGGAGACGTAGCAGCCCTACCTAATACAGAGAAACAAACACAGGGAGGCAGCCTGAATAAGGAGACGAACATGTTCCAAATGAAAGAACAGAACAAAGCTCCAGAAAAGGAGCTAAATGAAATGGAGACAAGCAATGTACCAGAAGCAGAATTCAAAACTGATTATAAGGATGCTCAGTAATCTCAGTGAGAACTTTAGCAAAGAGATAAGAAGGATAAAAATTGAGATAGATAACATAAAAAAGAACCAGTCAGAAATGAAGAATACAATAACAGAAATGAAGAATACATTAGAGGGAATCAAGAGTAGATTAGATAGAGCAGAGGACTAAATCAGCAATTTAGAAGATAAGGTAGAAAATACCCAAATAGAACAGCAAAAAGGGAAAAAAAAGAATCCAAAAAATGAGGATAGTGTAAGGGCCTCTGGAACAACATAAAACACACCAACATTTGCATTATAGGAGTAGCAGAAGAGGAGAAACAGCAAGGAATTGAAAACCTATTTGAAGAAATAATGACAGAAAACTTCCCTAACCTGACGAAGGAAATAGACATATTAATACAAGCCCAGAAGTGCCATCTCAAACAAGATGAACCCAAACAGGCCCACACCAAGACACATCATAATTAAAATGCCAAAGGTTAAAGACAAAGAGAGAATCTTAAAAGCAGCAAGAGAAAGGCAACTATTTACCTACAAGGGAGTTCCCAAAAGACTATCTCCTGATTTCTCAACATGCAAGCCAGAAGTGATTGGCATGAAATATTCAAACTGATAAAAAGCAAGGACCTACAACCAAGATGACTCTACCCAACAAGCTATCATTTAGACCCAATGGACAGATAAAGAGCTTCCCTGACAAGAAGCGAAAGGAGTTCATTACCACCAAACCAGTATTACAAGGAATGTTAAAGGGACTTCTTTAAAATGGAAAAAAATTTAAAAATATGAATAATAAAATGCCAATAACTACATATCTATCAGGAATTGCTTTCAAGGTAAATGGATTAAATGTTCCAAACAAAAACATAGGGTGGCTGAATGGATAAAAACAAAACCCTTACATATGCTGCCTACAAGAGACTCCAGATTAAAAACACACACAGATTAAAGGTAAAGGGATAGAAAAGGTTATTTCATGAAAATGGAATAAGAATTTTAAAAGCTGGGGTAGCAACACTTCTATCAGACAAAATAGACTAAAACAAAGGCAACGTGTGTGTGTGTGTGTGTGTGTGTGTGTGTGTGTTCCAATGAAACGTTAGCCATAAAAAAAAAAGAAAGAAAAGAACTCTTGCCCTCTACAACAACCTGGATGGGTCAGGAGGACATTGTGCTGAGTGGCATAAGTCAGACAGAAAAAGGCATATGATTTCACTTATGTGTGGAATCTAGAGAACAGGATACATGAACAATCAAAACAAATAAACTCCTTGATTATAGCCATTCTAACAGGTGTAATGTGGTATTTCATTGTGGTTTTAATTTGCATCTCCCTAATTGCTAGTGATGTTGAGCATTTTTTCATATATCTGTTGCCCATTCGTAGTTCTTTATGGGAGAAGTGTCTGTTTAGGTCTTCTGCCCATTTTTTAATTGGATCATTTGTTTTTTTGTTGTCGTTGAGTTGTATGAGTTCTTTATATATTTTAGATATTACCCCTTATCAGAGTCATTGTTTGCAAATATTTTCTCCCATTCGGCTGGTTTCTTTTTTACTTTGTTGACAGTTTCCTTTGCTGTGCAGAAGCTTTTTACTTTGATATAGTTCCATTCATTTATTTTTGCTTTTACTTCCCTTGCCTTTGGGGTCAAGTTCATAAAGGGCTGTCTGAGCCCAAGGTCTATAACCAACAAGGAATAACAAGTGCTGGAGAGGCTGTGGAGAAAAAGGAACCTTCATACACTGCTGGTGGGAATGTAAACTGGTACAACCACTATGGAAGGCTGTATGGAGATTCCTCAAAAAATTTGGAATGGAATTGCCATATGACCCAGCAACCCCTCTTCTGGGTATCTACCCAAAAAACTTGAAAACCTTAATTCGCAAAGATACATGTACCCCAGTGTTTATCGCAGCACTGTTCACAGTGGCCAAGTCGTGGAAACAACCAAAGTGTCCTCTGACAGATGACTGGATAAAGAAGTCGGGTGAAGGGAGCCAATGCGGGGCCTGAACGGAAAGGTTACGGGGGACCTCGATTGGCAAAGCCTCGGTTTCTTGGGCCTAACGGGAGACCGGCCCAGGGCTTTGATGGCAAAGCCTCAGGCCCCCCCTCCCCCCTTTCATCTCCTTCGGAGGGGTAGTTGGGTGATTAGATATAGAAAAATCTATTTAGCAGCTTCGCATTGAAGGCAAGGAGGCAGGCAAGGCTGACAGACACCGATAGCTTTGGTGCCCTTGATCTACATATCAAAACCCTTACTGGAAGGGGCTGTTATCTCCTGTAAAAATCTGTTTACACTGTGTTTTGCTATGCTAATGTCTGTTCCTGGTAATGGTAAACTTTTGCTATATAAGATAAGCAATAAAGCTATTCAGGGCTCTTCTATTCAGGGGAGTCAGCAAGTCATTTGGTCTGTCTTAATTCTCACCGCTTGAACTTGGGGATTCCATTCAGCCAGGCTGGATCCTGGTTACAGTTGTGGTACATTTATACAAGGAATACTACTCAGCAATAAGAAAAGATGAAATGCAGCAATTTGTGACAACATGGACGGACCTTGAAAACATCCTATTAAGCGAAATAAGTCAGAATGAAAGAATCAAGAAACACATGACCTCACTCATAGTTGGAATATAAAACTGAAAGTAACAAAGAAACAAAGACTCATGGACACAGTCAATAGTTTAGTGGTTGGTTACCTGAGGGTAAGGAGGGAGGAAGGTGGGAGCGTTGGGGGGTGAGGGTATAGGGAGAGGGCATTAAATATATGTTGATAGAGAGAGAGCTGATTCTGGGTGGTGAGCACATAATGCAATGCATAGACAATGTAATGTAGACTTGTACACCTGGAAACTGTAATTGTTACCAACCAGTTTCACCCCAATAAACTTAACAATTGAAAAAAAAGAAAGGGAAGGAGAACAACAGTAAAACTAAAAAAACAAAAAAGCTCATAAAATAAGCTCATAGATAAGCACTTCAATGGATGCTGGAAGGAAGTATCAGGGGGATGTTTGAAGGGCGGAAGAGATTAAGAAGTACAAACTGGAGTTACAAAATAGTCATGGGGATGTAGAGTAGAGTGTGGGGACATTGTCAGTAGTACTGTAATAATTGTATGGTGTCAGATGGGTACTGGATTTATCAGGGCGATTACTTTATAAATTATATAAATGTCTAATCACTGTGTTATACACCTGAAACTAATATAATGTTGTATGTCAACTGTAATTAAAAAATAAAAAAATATTCAACCCTCCACGCAAAAAGAAAAGAAACACCTATGGAATGCAGAGATGAATTTGCTAATTATTTTTTTTTATTTGCCTTACTTACACTATTTTTGTTCCCTTGCTCCACTCTTGGTAATACCTACCAAAGTTCTGGACAAAATGTAGGCATTAAGTAAACATATGACTTTTTATACCTTCCAACTTTTCTAGGCCTACTTAGCTATGTTTCATCTAGCTCAGGGGTGTCAAACTCAATTAAAACACGAGCCATTTCGTGCAACAGGCAGGATTCACGCGGGCCACATCACATTTACAAACGTCGCCGGAACTGAGTCAGCGCGTTTATACACGCCCACAGGCCCCCAGGAAAGGCACTGGGCCACGTGTATACTCGTCTTCAGTAGTTAAAGGGTTAACGAGGGAATTGTGTGTATGGTATTGCCTCGATCTCCCCTAAGCGCTATTTTCTTCATAACAATTTTTTCAATTTTCATTTTATTTCAGAGCATCGTGGACCACAAAAAATTACCTCGGGGGCCACATGTGGCCCACGGGCCACCAGTTTGACACCCCTAGTCTAACTCAATCATTCTCAGACTTTTTGGTTTTAAGACCTCATTACACTCTCAAAACTATGAAAGACCCCAATGAACTTTTGTTTATGTGGGCTTTGTTTGTCAATGTTTACAACATTAGAAATTAGAACAGAAATGTTTTCAACACAATCATATACAAGGACACATTCTATTAGCCATTAGAGCAATGATATCACATGTCAGGTAATAGCTAGAAAACTATAAAATCATGAGAGAATGAGCAGGAAAAAAGCAAGTTACATCTGAGCACTATTATGAAAATAGTTTTGACCTGGTGGGTCACTGAAAAGGTCTTAAGGATCCTCAGAAATCCCGGGCCACATTTTGAGAAGTGCTGCTATACAGAATGGCACCTCGGTGACTTCATCTCCTCTAACAGCCTTTGGTCAGTCAGTGGTCTATGTATTAGTTTTCGCTTGCTGTGTAACAAATTCTCACAGACTTAGTGGCTTAAAACAACATGTATTGCCTCACAGTTCTGTGGGTTACACATCCAGGCAGGGCTTCCCTGGTTCTCTACTCGATCTCACAAGGTTGTGACCAAGGTGACAGCTAGGGCTGGCTTCTTATCTGGAGTTCTGGATCCCAGTTTCTTGCAGTTATATGACTCTTGGTGACCTGTTTCTTAAAGGCCAACAAGAGCATCTCTACTACTGCTGTTGTCTCTTTGAAGGACTCACACAGTTGGGTCAAGCACACCTAGGATAATCTTTTTAATTAACTCAAATTTAACTGATTAAGGACCATAATTACACCTGAAAAATCTCTTTGCCTATATACATTTTTTTTAATAAAAAAACCCGATATACAAGTACACATCACATCACCCATGCATCGCATTTTGTGCCCACCTCCCAGAATCAGGTCCCCCTCCACCACCATATATCTGGTGCCCACTCCCACCTCCCCACACAACTCTCCCTCCCCCCTCCTCCCTCCTCTCCAGGTAACCACCAAACTATTGAGTGTGTCCATAATGCTGATGCCCTCTCCCTCCTCCCCTCCCTCTCTCCCTCCCCCCTCCTCCCCTTCCCTCAGGCAA
>PVKE010014926.1:0-34220 GCA_004027555.1 Craseonycteris thonglongyai
CCATTCGTAATTTTTTGAGGAATCTCCATACAGCCTTCCATAGTGGTTGTACCAGTTTACATTCCCACCAGCAGTGTATGAGGGTTCCTTTTTCTCCACAGCCTCTCCAGCACTTGTTATCACTTGTCTTGTTGATTATAAAATGCTTGCTTTTTAAACAAACAGACTACCAAGGACCTGGATGGAAGTGGAGGATTTGGTGAATGTGCTTCACCCACCCAAAGTGTGACGAGGCCCTTTCCTTTTCTTCCCAAAGCAGATGTCAACCCCAACCTGATGCCTGACATTGCTACAGACTTGAGAACATAAAAAAAGAAATTCCAAGACAGAAAGAGAGAAGAGGTTAAAATTGATTATTAGACATCACTTCTTCTCTAGTCCCACCATAAGGGGTCCGCTGAGATGCCATCCATGTGCTCAGAAGTAGAGACACTGCCCTCAGCTTCCTCCCATGCATACCAGGCTCCTCTGCCCCTGGTTAGCCACCAGCTTTTTTTCTCTGGAAAAGAGAAAAATCTTAATGCCACAATAATCTCATCAATTCAGAGAAGCAACCCTTTTAGTTATTAATGCCCACTGGGATTCCTTCATTCAATCCCTCTCGCCTCTGATTTGGTAGTTATATAATCAAAGGGTACATTACTAGGATGTCCTAAACCAAAGTGCAACCTTCCCCCAAAGCTATATCGAACCATGCCTATGAAATTCTTACGTACTAATATTTTGAACTGCTAAGTCTTTTCTTCTCAGTTCCTGAGTCAGAAAAGTGTCTTCTCAGTCTGTGCTGCTTTGGTTTTGGAAAATGAATATGTCAGGATTTGTAAAAGGATGTCCCAGTGAAAACATCACCCTCACCCCTGAGATTGCACTATGTCAATCCTCTTCCAGTGCTGTCCAAGAGGAACACAATGTGAGCCAGAAATGTGACCCCCATATGAAATGTAAAATTGTATCCTGCCCACTATAGAGAAAGCAAAAAGAAGTGAAATTAAGCTTAATAATATGTTTTGTTGGACCTAATATAACCCAATATTATAATTTTAACTTGTAATCAATATTAAAACATTATTAATGAGTTCTTTTTCTTTCTTTCTTTTTTATTTTTTAACATGGAGGCTTCGAAACTTAATGTGTATTATACATTCACAGCATGTCACACTTCAGATTTCTTATATGTCAAATGGTTCATAGCCAAACAAGATGAGGGGCTACCATACTGGATGACACAGCATGATGCATTTATTGGCAGGCGAGTCTGTCTTTATATACACTGACACACAGAATACACAGATGGACCGTGGCTGGATTATATATGACAATAAATTCTGACCCACGTGAGAAGCCCAGAAAGCCAACCCACATGGTCAGCAATTGGTCTGAGAGGTCAGGACTTGATCAATGACTGCCAACACCCCATCCCTCCCTCACCCCATCCTTCCAACCCAAGGTCAACCAGATAAAGCCAAATATGCTCCCCAGTCAATCATGTACGGTGCCCACTTCCATTTAACTGCCTCCAACTTCACACACCAACAAACTCCAACTAGACTACCTGAAGCCTTCCTTTCTTTTCCACTATAAAGCTCTCTCACTCCTCTCCTTGCGGTGAGTCTTTGCCAGGCACAGGGAAGGCAACTGACTACTTGATTTAGTGAGCTTTAAATTAACCGCCTCTGTTTATTATCATTTGGTTGGCTTTAAGTAACACTTGGGCTTCACTTTTGATTAGGTAGAAATTCTCCCTTATATTTGAAAACCTAAATTTGCAAACTCCTTAAGAGAAGGGTAGAAAGTAGTAAAGGGAGGAGGCTCCTAACCCAAGACAATATGAAACAGAGCAGCTACATTTTGCTGGAAAAGCACACATTGAGGATTTTAAGAAATTACTAGTTAGGTAGTGGCAGACAAATAATCACCAAAATTAAGGCATACTGTGGCATGATGCTGGTCCCTTTCTTGTTATATATATTTGAGCAATTTTTTTCTACATAGTGACTCTTTACTTAGAATTCTGACCCATTAAAAAGAATAACAAAATGGCCAAATGAAAACTTTTGAGCATTAAAGTTGCAATTAAATGGAAAGACTTTATTTTAGAAAAAATAAAATAAAATGAAATTCATTTTTATAGCTAAACTAAGGAAATTACATGGCTTTCAATTATTTAAAAAGCATTTGCAAATATTATATATTATTGCAATATTATATATTACTTGCAAAGCATCTATTATCTGAGACTCTAAGGTTCCCTGTTACTATATTTTCCAAATTACAGCCACATCTTGACCCAAGGAACCTTGGGGACCTGAAAAGGCCCTCAAAGCTAATCACTTCCCACTTCTACAGTAACTAGTTATCTGGAAGTTTCCCACTCAACCTGTTTCAAAATTGTATATGAAATGCACTATTTTTATATGGAATGCACTATTTCTCAAACTCTATTAAAAATATTCCTTACTGCGGTCCCGTTCTGAGATATTATTACACAGCAAGACTGTAGCCTTCTGCCCTCTGAAAGATTTACAATGCAAATATTTTCCAAAGGGAAAAATTACATCATCTTACTACAAAGATGAGGTTTAGCTCATCAATCACTAATTGAGAAACTTAGCCAAATATTAATATAAATGTCATATCTTGGTCAGACAGGACACAGAGCAACAATTTTGATTTGCTCGTAACTTACATCGTCCATGAGCCTTGATGTCTGCTATCTTACCCGTGCAGCAAGGGTTTTATCTAGGATGTGGATTTCATTGGCAAACTAGCTGTCTTGAAAGAGAGAGAAGAAATGAGAAAGAAAAACTAGACTCAGAGAACCCACAGCCTTCCCATTCATGAACAGATTAACTCAGAAACAACAGAAATAAGTCATGACTGAGTGATGACACTGTTCACTGTCCGCATTCTTGTCCTTGGGAGGAAACTGGCCCAACCAGGGTCATCTCTTGCCACAGTGGTGTGGACATTCAAGTGGTTTCTAAGACATGGTTCTCGTCACAATGCAGCTACCTATACTGCCAGACATTAGGGAACCCCTGAGGAAATTTATGATTGACCATTCCCTTCTTTTTCTGTTTTAGTCCTTTGATACTTATTGATATTTATTAAAATAGAAATTGTCACTAAGTAATGGAAGTAAGAGAAATCCCTCCCTCCCACCTAGTACACACATAACGGAAGAGATAATGATGCGCTTTCCTGTATAGATCTGAAATCAGCAGCTAGAGGACACCTTCCCCAACATGTTTCCCTCATTGACCAGATTTCTCCTTGGAAGGTATACAGACCAAGTTCCTTCACAACCGCACCATGTGTAACTCAAAAGGTTCCAGAGATTAAGTCTATTACGGTACTCATTTTGTGTCATAATTACATGACCCAAAAGCACACTGCTGAAGCTGAGTTTGGCATGCGGTAGTCTGTTCATGTGTCACTCCAGGCTTCAAAGATTTGGCTGCAACCTCATCGTTTTAAAGTCCTCTCGTTACATATTTGTCTCCCCACCCCACCCCGATTATACCTGACTATGAATACTTGTATATATGTATGTTGCTTGTATGTTGCTAGCATCTGATTCTAAATCACTTTCATGAGCTAACTCCAATCAGTCCTCACAGGAAACCTTTGTAGTAAGTACTATGGCTATCCAAATTTACGAATGAGAAAATTAATACATGGAGTGGTTAACTAACTTACCCCACATATCTCGGCCAGTAAGTTTCCTAGCCAGGTTTTAAACCCAGTAGTTTGGCCCCAGTTTCTCAGCCCTTAACTACCCATATACACTGCAGTTTTTGAGAACCAAGCCTGTTTTCCTTCTCTCTTTATTCCCAGCCCCAAGTATGAGGCCAGGGTTGTCAGAATTTTGAATAAATAGTTGCATAATCAGGGATGGCATCGAAGGCAGAGTCTCTATGCAGCATTCACCACGCTGTGAGCTGTAGATGCTCCGCTGACATGATCCTTAAGCAGCTGAGCCTGCCACCGGCTCTATGACCCAACCTGGGCTCCTCTTTCTTGCCATTCTAGAACTTCCTGGGATTATCAATAAAGCGAAGATGAAAACACTCCGATCGTATTTCCTCATATCTCGGTCTTCTACTCTGTTCTTGCCTCTGACATTAGTTTGTCTTTTCCAGATCCCCTTTCTGTTTCTAAATAAAATGTCAAACCTGTATGTACTAGACAATTAAAAAAAAAACCAGCATATAGCCAAAGGAGCTGACTTAGAAATGTCTGCCGTGTGGCTCAGTCATAATCTTTAGGAATGCCGCTGATGGATCATATTGCAATCCTATTGCCAGACCTAGTCCCCACCCAGTGGAATAAGTCAGTTCCTTTTGCTTCATAACATTCTTAGCTCATCTAAGCAACTAAAATGTTTCCTATTATCCTCAGCATACTTATTCTGGAAACCAATTGAAGCAGAAAAAATAGGTGCATGCCTTCTGCGTTCCTGAAATGTGATTGAGTGCTAATAGTTTCAACATTGGGAAGGCAACAGTCCACATCCTGGAGCCATATTCAGACTGCCCGCAGGTCAAGCACTCTCTCCTAATCCGGAAATTCAAGGAACGAAGAGGAGGGCATTATTCAACCTCGGGTTTCATCATGGCTTCACTGCTGTTGAGGATACGATGATGAATAAGACAAGTCCCTGGCTTCACACAGCTCGTAATCCATTCAAGGAGAGAGACTATTTCTCAGTGTGTTACCCACATATTAGACATCTACACATGTTACACAAATAAATGCACACAGGACAGGCTACAAAATTTACAGGGTTCCATGCAAAGTGACAATGCAAGGCCTTTCTTCATACATTCTTAAGATTTCAAAATGCATCAAATCTAGTTCAAGGCCTTTGAGTGCACACCCGTGAAGCTGGCTCCACTCCTGTGGAAGACACAATGGGATCGGGGTGGGGCATAGGAAGCCGCAAAAGCGAGTGGCCCTAGTGGTGGTTTGTGTAGGATGATTAAGAGTTTGGCTCGTGAAGAAGGAGAGGAGCACGTTTGGGGCAAGAAAAGAGGGTTAACAAAATGAGAACAGTGTCTCCGTCTACACGGAGAATGACACACTGGGAGGCACAGTAAGGAAGGAGGACAGGAGATATCTCTCTCTATGGAAAAATGTGCCAGGAGGTTCGTAAAATCAACCCAGGGAAGAACTGGGCAAATCGTCATTTCACTGTAGTTTTACTACTTGCTGCCTATGGGCTCTTGGGTAAGTGACAACATTTTTGAGATTCAGTTTTTTCATCTAAAAATTGGGGGTTCTGATCTTGGCTCAGTGATTCATTAGCTGTGAGACCTTAAATAAGATACTTTCCCTCTCTGAATCTCGGCTTCTCTAGATGCAAAAGGAAAAGCTAGGGCTAGAGGAGTGGTTTTCAAACTGAACTCTCAGTGGGTGCCCCAGGGGACATGGGGGAGGCAGAGGAGGATAAGAGGAAAGCCCAGCAGGCCCCATCAGCACACACATGCGAGCAGTGTCCTTGTCATCAGTGCTATACATGTGTATATGTGCATACGCATGTGTTTATATGTGCATACATTATTATGCACATATAATAGATTATAGCGTACAATTTGTGTGTGTGTGTGTGTGTGTAATTTATTCAACAAAGTGCCTCAGTTTCCACATCAGAAAATTGGTGATATTTAATAATACCTAACCTGTAGGTTAGCATGAAGACTAAATGTCTAAAGTGCATGTAATATACCTAAAAATGTATCTGGCATAGAAGAAGCGTAGCTAAGTCTTAGCTCTTGCTTTTTTATTCGCCGGAATCTAAGCTCAAGAAGTCAGGAGCACCCATGTGTGGGGCTGCTTTGTTTACTACTGTCTTCTTTACTTCGAGACGGGTGTTGGCACTTGGTGGCCGCTCCCTGCATTTGCTGAGTTTGTGAATGGACAGGGTTTACAACTGACTAGTTTCTAGGCTCATGTTGAGATACGAAGGTAAACAAAATAAGGCGGGACCAGCCTTTGTGGGTATGAAGCTAGAAACACACAATTAAGGATTAGCTGGGATTGGTGCTTAGTGCTTTATTAGGATTACAGAGGAGATTTGGTTTGAAGAAACAGCTCCCTCTCTGCTAACAGTTGGAAACCTCCAGGAGTAAATAGTCCCAACTGCCTATCAAAGCCATCATTTGTCAGAATTTTCTAGTGTGTGAAGAGCTAGGCAGAGAGCGAGCGAGCAGACCTGAAAGCACTCTCAGCAAGCAGCGGAGAGCAACTTGGTAGTGAAGCCACTGAAAGTAGAAATAGGAATGACTCTGTTCCACGGAAATGACTTTTCCCTGGTGGGCTATATGCCCTATATGCCGGCTGTGTCATCACAAGAAGCGAAGACAGAAGAGGTGGACCCTGTAGTTGAGAATTCCCCATTGATGCAAAAGACAGGATCGAAACACATTCACAAAGTAGCAGCAGGATCTTCCCCGACCCACTGCTGCCAGAAGCAAAATATTCCCAAGGGAATGATGTGACTGTATTGGAATTGCTCCAGAAAGGATTCAGAAGCACACGTGTTTACAACAGAGACGGGAGAAGTGACTCAGGTGGCTGAAATTGGCATGGAGCCACAGGCCCAAGGACAAGCCCTACTTGTTCGGGGTCAAGGACATAAACAGGTGCTGGTACTCGGCAGGGGGTTAGCAGAGATCAGCACAGTAGGCGTGAACGAGTTTATTAGCACATGTTACTTTCTGGTACTCAGACTGAGGAGTATTTTCACACCAGTATCCTCTCTCCAAAACCACTGTTTGTCAATATCTATGCTGCAGTAATCATCTGAACCTACACAGGACAAGAAAAGTACAAATCAGACCCACATCACCCATACATGTTCATTTGGTTTCTAAGTGGATTGATTATTTTGTAACGTGCAAAATGTAAGACTTCTTTTAGAATTTGTTTAAATCGTCCTTGATTGAAAATATGTCAGGCAACACTCTTTTTCTCCAAATGAATATTTTCCTCAGTGGCACACAGCCTGTGTCATTAAGCCCCAAATTAAAGGATGTGAAACAATTAACGTATTTCACTCCTACTGTTTCTATTTTGCTGCGCCTATGTTTTGGGGAAGGGGGAATACTTTAGGTTGTCAGGGAATTGTTTGAGTAGAGTTGTCGTTCTAACAATTCGAAATTCTTATCCTTTTTAAGCCATGCAATTGGTGGAGAAAAGACCTTTTCACTCACATTTCTCCCAGTTGCAGAGACTGCGATGAACGTGAGATAGTAGAGATTTATATCTGCTGGGTTGGCAGCCGTTTCATGTTTACTTGGACAATAGACTACGATCAAATCGGCAGCTCCCTACCTAGGACTGTGTTCTTTGTTACCCCTAAATAGCGTGTGTGAGCAAATCAGAGGTAGACCGAATGCTTCCGTTACCCTCGTGTGTGTCAGCCCCAATTCCAGAGGCCTAGCGTCCTCTCTACCGGTTTTATCTAAGTTGTTCCTTTGGGGTTTGTGTATTTGCTACGGGCAAGCAGGAGATTTCTGTCCTTATTAATTTCTCAAGCAGTACTAAATAACAACGGAAAACTCTAATTAAAAACAACAACAACAAAGAAATGCATTTTGTGCATGATCTTGGTTAACAGACAAACCTCGATAGGAAATTAAGTGGAAAATGTACTAAGAATTCATAGAAGCAGCAGGAATTGGTTATGTTTATAAGATAGAAGCCTCAAATTCCAAAATACTAGATTGGAGACTATTTATATTTTCATTATTCTTTCTGGGGATTTTTGTTTACTTACTATGAACAATCTTACCTTTAGTTTGCAAGTAGGAAAAAATATAAGACGCAAATCTATTCTTGTCATACAACGTCATAAACTCTATGTGACCTTAACTTTGTAAGCAGAAATCCGCATATCTCCTAGTAATTATGTTATTGGTCAGGGGTCTTGTTTGCAAGCCTGCAGCTGATTTGAGATATTTTAAACAAAGGAAAGGAATTTTTCCAGGAAGAGCGCAGCACACGCAATGGGGTATTTTAAGAGAATCTGGCTGGCAAGAATAGCTTTACTGCAGAGACCCTCCGCGGCTGGGCGCGCTCACAACCCGCGCGAATAAATCCCACCCTCTTTTGGTGAGAATCTCAAAGCCCCAGGTATGAAGGTCCTGCTGGCAGAAACGAGGTCTTGTGGCTGCCTGTGCCCTACTACAAAGCCACAGGGAGAGAGATCTGTACAGACTCTGCGATGGAAGGAAAAGACTGTTTGTCCAGTACAGTATCAGTAGGGTGGTACCTCCCAAACAGGGAAAGATATTCTACTGGATTCTATTCTCCAAATAACAGAGGTTTGCTACTACCCCTTTATTATTGATTTTATTTAAAATAATAGATTTTATGCATCTGGAAACGTTTTGCAAACATAAGATTAGACATTTCTGTGTCCTACTTGTTCTTTATTTGTTAAGCTTTACAGTAAACCTTTTGGGACTCATTTTATATTTAATGGGAAGATAAAATTAGAGGGAGCTTTCATCTTTAACAAGAATGGCGTATTATCTCTCAGACCTATAAGCCCTTTAAATACCTAATTTCCTTTATAATTCCAAGCTCCACGAATAGCATGTTGATTTCAAAATGGACTACTGTACCCTGAATAGCCAACAAATCTAGTGTGTGTGGCTTCCCAATGCCATTGCCAGCCCTCTTCTGCCATGCACATTCTAATATAGAGACTAGAAATACACACACTCACTTCCCAGCCTTGCTGGTATGTACCCACTTCCAGATCATGATATATATGAGTATTCAAAATTCAACCAGGGAAGCCTCTAGAAAAGTTACTGTGTACTGCAATTAAAGTATAGATGCAACCTAAGCAATACTCCTTCCTTCCCTCTGCTTTCTACCTTGTCTATGGTCAAAGGTACCACACTGACATGAGAAGACCAGCCCCAAGGAAAACACTGAAGAACTGAGAGATGTTAGCACTGGCACCTCAAAGCTGCCCTTGTTGGGTCTGCTTCCACCCAGACTCAGAATTCTTGCTATGGAATAAAATCAACCCCTCCTTTCCTTTGGGTCTAACGTAAGTGAGGTTTGCTGTGACTTGCAGCTGAAAGCATTGCTAAGTGCTGGTCCCAACAATTCACATCCATTCATAATTTTACGTTTCAAATAACCTACTCTTACCATTTATCAACTTGAGGTTAGCACCTGGGGGAGGGAAATATAATCCACATTCGCAAAGAGAAAATAGTATATATTAGGTTATGTATAACTAATATAATATAAATGCTAAAATGCAGTAATGCGCCCTCAGCCATAAGAACACAGATTAGGATGTGACTAATGTTGATACGAACTACTAAGACTATTCAGGAAAATGGAATAATCTGGTAAAAGCTCCAATCGTGGCCTATTGAGTAACCTGGCAGGAATACTTAGCATTTTACAGTGAATACTATTAGAGTAAATTGTTATTTATAGTGGATAATAAGAATAACATTTGTTACATGGGACCTTTTATAATCTCATTTTATTGTAGAATAACTGCCGTGAAGTGGGATATGTGTGAGTATGTAGAAGGGAGAAATTGAACTGCAAATGTTGTAATCAGGCTTTCTCAACCTCAGCACTGATGATATTTTAGTCTCGATAATTTTTCTGTCAATGTCACTTGGGTGGGGACACTTAACATGAGCTCTCACCTCTTAATAGATTTTCAAGTGTACAATATAGTCTTGTTATCTACAGGAACAATGTTGTATAACTGATCTCTAGAACTTACTCATGTGTAGTTGAAATTTTATACACATTGATTAGCAGCTCCCCACTTCCCTTCCCCCAGCACCTGGCAACCACCATTCTATTCTATGCTTCTGTAAGTTTGACTACTTAGATATGTCATATAAGCAGGATCATGCAGTATTTGTCTTCCTGTGACTGGCTTGTTTCTCTCAGCATAATGTCCTCAAGGTTCATCCATGTTGTTGCCGATTGAAGAATTTCCTTTTTCTTTTTTTAAGGCTGAATAATATTCTATTATAGGTATATACTGTATTCTTTAATCCATTCACCTATCAATGGACATTTAAGTTGTTTCCAAATCTTGACTCTTCTCAATAGTACATCAATGAACATTACAGTGAGAATGATACTTTGAGATCCTGATTTAGGATAAGACTGTGTGGAGCTATACTATCCGATGCTTAGAAACATCTCTGGCTTCTATTTATCTCTAGTAACATCTGCCTATACCCTGCCTATAGTGCCAGCCGCTGCCCAGTTGTGAAATAGCCAAATATCCCCCAGAATGGAGGGAAAAACAAACTACTCCCACTCCAATGAGAATAGCTGATTTAGATGACTTGAACAAAGTCATTCATAACACATGACAAAATAAAAACTAAGGCCTATATCCAGTCCTGTCATTTCATCTTTGGAGAACTTGAACTCAAGGGATAAGATTATCCAATGACTTTTGTTCACACATAGGACTACACAGAGATAACTCAAAACATACATTGTCCAGATATTAAACCAATTCAAGTATAAATAGACACCCAGCACATAAAAAAGATTACATATGGTGCTCTGAGGGCAACTTTAATAATGTGCTACCTCTTTCACATTCTGATTTCTCATAGTTCTCATAACCTCTGCACCTGGGCCACCTTCCCCAGATTTTGAGGTGAGCTTATTTCCAATCAGAGAAATGTAAACAACCACGTAGCAGTAGAGGGAAAAATGTAAGATTAATTTGGTCTTTGCAGAGGTTGTACTCCAGTTCAGGGCACACTTTTTTGTAAAGGGCCAAATAATAAATTTTTGAAACTTTGTGGGACCATATACACATCACAACTACTCAACTCTGCCTTTATAGTTGGAAATCAACCATAGACAATCCATATATGAATGGATGTAGTGATGTTCCAATGAAACTTTACTTACAAAAATAAGTGGGACTTGGTCCATGGGCCACAGTTTACCAACTTCTGCCCTAATTCGATGAACTATGTGTTCCTTTGTCTCTATACCAGGGTTGTACAAACTTGTGGCTTTCCTGGGCCACATTGGAAGAGTTGTCTTGAGCCACACATGAAATATACTAACACTAACAATAGCTGATAAGTTTTAAAAATTTACAAAAAAATTCTTATAATGTTTTAAGAAAGTTTACAAATTTGTGTTGAGCTACATTCAAAGCTGTCCTGAGCCACATGCAGCTCATGGACCACAAGTTGAACAAGCTTGCTGTACACCAAATCTTTCTTCTGTCCATCCCAGTATCTAAATTGCCAGTCTACAAGCTCATAGGTGCAGGAAATATAACTTTTACTAATTTCTGCTTCAGACCTGTATTCTAGTGGGTGGTAAAAACTAAATCACTGCTGGTTCAGACTCATCCCAGCTTATCCATAATCACTTCAGGACGATTTCGTGGATATTAGGGCTTTCTCCATTGACTCAGGACATTTCCCCCCTTTCTCAGGTTGTGTCTGTGTTTTGAAAGACTCCCATGGTGCCGTGCCTCGGGGGAGGCATAACTGCGTGCTTACCTTTATCTGGCCACTGGCTTAACATTCCTTCTGGTTTTTGTTTCTTGATCTAAAATACACTCCCTATTGAATACAGTCTTATTGTCACTTAGGTATGATCAGGCCAACAGATCAGGAGACAATTGCCATTATACAGTTTCTTTTTTTTTTAAGGTTTATTTTTATTGTTTTTGACAGAGAGAGAGACAGAGAGAAGGGGGAGGGCCCAGAGCAGTCTCCGTAGTTGAAAGACATTAGTTTATGATATAGTTTCATTCCACAGGGGACATGGGGCTGCCCAAGGCAGGCCCAGGGCAGGGGGACTCCTGCATGGGATGCATGTTGGGGGCCGGAGTCAAGCCAGGGGCCTCCCACATGGGAGGCTCGCCCCGGTAAGAACCCATCTGGGGGTACACCCCAGCTCAGCATATGGGCCCGCATGTACCAGGGTTGGGAACTCAGGGCTACAAGACGAGCACTCAACCTGCTGAGCCATCCAGCATCTCCTAAAGACAGTTTCTTATACTCACAGATCCCAAAGGAAAGCAGCACAGCACAGCATGGGGTGGGGGCCACATGGGGAAGTATTAGGTTTGTCAGGAGACAGAGGGAAAGAGATGAAATTTTGGCTAAGAGACTTTATTGTGGATTCTACATAAATAAATGGGTGAGGCGGGGTAAGCAGGCTTATGACAGGCTAGTTTGAATCATTTTGGGGGGCTCTGGGGCCTAGGGGCTGTCCCTAGTTGTCTGGTTCCCAACCCTGGGGTGATTAGGGTGGATGGATAGTGGCCAAAATGTGAGAACCCAGTAAAGGCGGCAGTGCAGGGTGTGGGCTCTGGACGGGTCGGTCGGCATTTGGGAAATTGGCTAACTGCACAGGCAAGTTGTTTACTACCGCTAGGAGCTGGCTAACCCTATGAGAGGCAGTGCGCCCGAATCAGCAAGGCCCCTGATAGCAAAGCATCAGAAAACAGAAAGCGACAGACATAGTAAACCCGCTCCCCACTCCAGACTGCGGGGCCTTAGAGACCACTGTGCTCCAGGCTGAATTTACACTGCTCTCAGGGACCTGGGGGAAGTGCTCTGCATTCTCTCGCTGCACCTATGACACAGGACTTCATAGGTTAGAGTCGTCTGGTCACCTGGAGTTCCCTAAGTGGCACAGGAGAGAAAGCCAATGCTGGCCACCTCTTTCAAATCCAATTACAAAGCAAGCCACTGACAACCCCACCATCAGACCTCCCAGACTTATCTGAGATTCTGCACTGGTGGCTGCAAGGAGACGCAGGGGCCTGGGACCCCTTCTCATGAGTCAAAAGTTTTGCTTTCTCCTCTGGTTAAACTCTCTCATCAGACTGAAACTTTACCTTTCTGGGAAGAGGTGGGGGTAAAATGGGGTGGAAAAAACCAGCTCTGCCAGCTTTGTACTCTTTCCCATCCGATGCTTCTTACATAAACTTCATGCCCTGAGTCCCTCAGGGCAATGGAGTTGAAAAGCCAAACCAAGGCTTTTGAAACTCTTTTTTTTCTCACACCACTTTCTCCCACAGCGTTTAGAAGTTTATTTGGACCCTCAAAAGCTGAGCTTTGCCTCTTTTTTTTTGCTTTCATGCTTTCTTTTGTAATTTCTCAGAGGAAGAGCCTTGGTTAATGTATCAGACAGAATACAAGGTCCACCAGAGGTACGCCACCATGTCATCAGGGTTTGTCTCACATGAGACACACAGCAATTTGAACATTTCGCCTAAAATGTCACAGAGTGTACTTGAGTGTGATATTGTTAGGTTACAGAATTGCATGCTAATGATTTTGTAATAAAAGATTTGGTATAAATTACCTGCTCATAAAAAGGGGGCATTACTTCTGCTGGGGCATGACTTCTGCCAGACCCCATACTATTGTGTGACTCTAATGATACCCACGGGATCTCTGGCTTACTCCCCCTGCTTAGCCTCCACCTTGAACGCTTTTCTGACACCCTGGCCTACCTCATCCTGCCTCTCCTTGGACAATCTTTACGCCCTTTTTTTCTTGGGTGAACCTGTGTTCCTATTGCTGAATGATTTCCCTAGATGTGAAAATGAAGTTTCTGCCATTGAGGAAATTATGGTCATTACAGATTCTGAAATTTTCATCCAATGCATCTATTTTTGGGTCTCACAAACCTGAATTCCAAAATCTCTGGGTGCAATGTGACAAGCTGACTAAGCCAATCCTCTGCTTTATACACGTTGAGGGACTTCTAACGTAACAATTTGAGGATGGGGAGAACTGAAAACTACCCAAGCTGAGTGTCTTTGTGTGCAGACTTGATAAGTATGGGTAACTCTAGACCCCCAGCCCTGCACAGAGAGCACGGCTCCACTTCCACACGTGTACCCTCTTTTTTTTCACTTGCTCATTAAATGCTGAGCACTTACTATGTGGTAGAAGCTAATCTAGTCGCTGAGGACACATTAGTGAACAAAAGAGACAAAATTAGCCACCTTCATAGAATATACATACTGATGGCAGGAAGGAAGTGTTTAATCACTAGCATTTATATGCTGCTTATTATGTGCCAGGCGTTGAACTAATTAATCCCCACAGTAGCCTGATGAGATCATTACTTTTATTACCCTACCCATTTAATAGATAACGTTCAGTCATTTACCCAAGACTTTAGAGCTACTAAGAGGCAGAATTAGAACCAAACCCAGGCAGACTGGCTCCACAGCCCATGCGTATTACCTGCTCCAGCCTACCACCTCTCACTTAAAAGTAAATCGTAGGGGAAGCCGGGATGGCACAGTGGGTTAAGCACTCATCTTGCAGCCCAGGGTCCGAGAATCATCCTGGCCCTGGCTCATGCGGACCCATATGCTGAACTGAGGTGTGCCCCTAATTCAGTTCTAGCTGGGGTGAGCTTCCCACATGGGAGTCCCTGGGTTAGGCTCCCACCCCAGGCATGCTTCTCATATAGGAGTCCCCCAGCTCATAGGGACGTGCCTCCCACACGGGAGGCCCCCAGCCCAGTTCCTGCCCTGCGCAGCCTCGAGTCCCCATCTGCGCAGCCTCGAGTCCCCACCTGCGCAGCCTTGAGTCCCCACCTGCACAGTGAAAACTATATCAAAAACTAATGATGTACAACTGTGGAGACTGCTCTGAGCCCTCCCACTTCTTTCTGTCTCTCTCTGCCTCTCTCTCTGTCAAAAACATCAAAAATAAATCTTAAAAAAGAAAAAGTAACTTACAGAGGATGTTAAGATGCAATCATTACTATGGAAAAAAATTAAGTGTAAGAAAGGAATAGAGCATGCTAAGGGAGATTAGAATTTTAGATAGAGTGGTTACGGAAGACAACTAAGATGTGTCATTTGGGTAAAACTTGAAGGAAGTACGGAAAGAGAGGTAAACATTTATGGTATAGATGTTTCAATAGCAAGTGCAAAGTCCCTGTGGCAGGACCATGCTTGACATTCACAGGGGCAATTGTGTATGCTCCTTGATCAAACTAGATCACAGCTGTTTATCACAAAACACATCTTCTAGTCCTGCTATTCTTTTATCAAAATACAAAGCTTTCAAAAATTATCTATCGTGACTTCTTTCTAATAATTTCAAAGCAACATTTTCATAACTTTCCCTTCTATAAATAAAAATTAGAAATAGCTGGATAAGACTAAGAAGAGTTCAAAAGAGAAAGAAATGAGAGATGCATTACTACTATTTCTTGATATTGCCAAGGGTGTATTATAAAGGAGTGATAAACTCTTAGGCAAATTAAAATAAGAACAAGCTCTGATGGAGAGAGATCCAAAATGGTGGAGTAAATAAATGCCGTGCTTGCCTCATTCTGTGAACACATCAAAATTACAACTAAACTAAATAATGGGTGCTCCTCGCCTAATAACTGAGTTCCATTCTACGACTAGGTCATGCACCAAATTGGTCAATAAGCAAGGAGTTTCAAGTCAAATGTATTGTGGTGTGTTGTGGCACCATAGGGTATGTATTTGTCAATAGACATTGCACAGCATCACACTTATCAATGGCATTATGTAGTCTTCTGTGATTGCTAATGCTTTGTGTAGTGGATACTAACCAACCGTGGGAATGAGACAAAGACAGAAGGGGATCTCCCGCATTGGAGAACCTGCCCCAAGTCCAAGCAGTCATTCAACAGGTAAGTCACTGAGTAAGGAGTAACCGTACGAAACAATCAGCCTGGGAAACCATGTGAAGTCTAGCTGAACAGAACGTATAGCTAAGAATGGGAGAAGCCACAGTGAGGCTGGTAGGAGGGGTGGAGACATGAAACAGGCTCGCCCCAGACCTCCAAGGGGCCAATTATAATGGGAAGGGACATCTCAGTCACACAGGTTCCCCACAGGAGAACAAGGAACGCCAGCCCCACACCAGGCTCCCCAGCCCAGAATACTGGTGCCAGGAAGAGGAGCCCCCACCGCATTTGGCTGTGGAAAACAGTGGGGATGGCAACCGTCCTGGTGGGACAGAAGGCTGAGGAAACCCCAGACATCCTCTTAAAGGGCCCACACAGACTCACTTGCAGGCACTTACTCTGGGCTTCGGAAGAGAACAAGTGACTCGGGAAGCACTGGAGACTAATGGGGGGCAGAATGAGGTGTGTGGCTTCAGGGTGAGGGCTGGAGAGACAATTGCCATTTTACCTGTGTGGGATCCTCCTTTGGTGCAGCTGGCAGGTGGGCACCGTCTTTACTGTATTGTGCCCTCTCCCCCCCCCCCGTGCTCACGGCTAAATCTGAATCTGAATTGGTCTGGTGAGCTCCACTTGCTCCACTCTGGTGACCCCACCACACCTAACTCCGTACTGCTAGAGGCTTTATCAGCAGCCGAAACTCACAGGAGCTAGCAGGTGACAGCAGGCCTCAGAGTATCCTGGCTTTTTGTGGAGCTACCGCAGGCCTGGTTTTGATGGCAGCCACCCTCTGTCTGCAGTGTGGTCTCTCCCATGTGCCTCTGGATTTAGCATGGGCAGCAAACAACTGCTAATCACTTTGTAGCCCCTACCAGGTCGTCCCCAGCTGGTCACAGACAGTGGGTGACCTGGCCCTGCACCAGAGCCCTTCCCAAGAGGCCCCAGAACCAACATCAATTTAACTCACTGACATGACAATCAAGACTCAAATACAAGAAGGCACACACAACTCACACAAGGGACACTTGGAACACCCAGTGCTGGTGACCAGGGAGACTGTGCCAGGACCCCACAGGGCACATACTACATAAGGCTACCCAGCAAGACGGGGAAATATAGTAGTTCTACCTAATATGCATAAACAAGTGCAGAGAGGCAGCCACAATGAGTAAACAAATACAGTTAACTTTCAGTTAACCGGCACCCATGGAGACTGGTAGATGACAGATAAATGTAAGTACACTCTCCATCAACTGAAACACAAGCAACCACTCCTGGCACTTGAGAGTGCTGGATGCCTGAGTTCTGATTAACAGAGAATCTACTCTAGATACCAAATGAAAGAACAGGAAAAAAACTCCAGAAAAAAAACCTAAATGAATGGAGCAAGCAACCTATAAGACACAGAGTTGAAAACAAAGCTCATAAGGATGCTCAAGAGACTTAGTGAGAACTTCAACAAAGAGATAGCAAGTATAAAAAAAGATAGAGAAACCATAAAAAACAAACAAACAAAAAAACAGGCAGAAATGAAGACTATAATAACTGAAATGAAGAATGTACTAGAAGGAATTACTGGATGAAGCAGAGGATAGAATCAGTTATTTGGAAGACTAGGTAGCAGAAAATACCTAATCAGAACAGCAAAGGAAAAAATAAGATAAAATACAATGATGATAGTATAAGAGGGAGCAACATCAAGCATAACAATATTCTGATCATAGAAGAAAGAAAGCAAGGAATAGAGAACCTAGTTAAGAAAATAGTGACTGAAACCTTCCTAAGCTGGAAAAGGAAACAGACATACAAGTTTTGAAAGCACCAAGAATCCTAAACAAGATAAACCCAATTAAGTCCACAGCAAGACATATTATAATTAAAATGTCAAAGGTTAAAGACAAAGAGAGAATCCTAAAAGCAGCAAGAGAAAGGCAAATGGTAACTTAAAAGGGAGCTCTCATAAAATTGTCAGCTGATTTCTCAACAGAAACTTCGCAGGCCAGAAAAGATTGGCATAAATATTCAAAATGATGAAAAGCAAGGACCTATAACCAAAATTACTCTACCCAGCAAAGCTATCATTTAAAATTGAAGGACAGGAGATGCCGGGATAGCTCAACAGGTTCAGTGCTTGCCTTGCAACTGCAAGGTTCAGGGATTGAATCCTCAGTCCAGCCCATGCAGACCCATAAGCTGACCTGCAGCACAACTGGTGACCACCAGGATGGCAGCAAAGGTTCTTGCCTCCCCTGTGAGAGGCCCCTAGTTCAATGCCTGCCCCACATGTATCCACATCCACCTGTGTGGAGTATCTCAACTAATGATGTACAACTATGAGACTGCTCTAGACTCCTTTCCCTCTGTCTGTCTCTCTCTTTCTCTCTTACTTTCTCTCAACCAACAAAATAAATCTTTAAAAAATAATAATAAAATGGAAGGGCAGATAAAGAGTTTCCAGACAAGAAAAAGCCAAAGGAGTTCATCACCACCAAACTAGTATTATAAGAAAAGTTAGAGGGACTTCTTTAAGATGAAAAAAACAAAAACAAAAACAAATGATGGGGATGATGGGATAGCTCAGAGGTTGAATACTTGCCTTGCAATTGTGAGGTCCTGAGTTCAATTCCTGGCCCCGGCCCATGCAAACCCCATACACTGAACTGTGGCACAACTGGTAACCACTTGAATGATGGGGAAGGTTTCTGCCTCCCATGTGTGTGTGTGTGTGTGTGGGGGGGGGTCCCAGTTCAGTTCCCGCCCTGCTCGGCCCCACATCCACCTGTGTGGAATGAAACTATGTCACAAGTAAGGATGTACAACTATGGAGACTGCTCTGGGCCTTCACCCTTTCTCTCTCTCTCTCTCTCTCTCTCTCTCTCTCTCTCTCTCTCTCTCTCTCTCAAAGAATCAATCTTTAAAAAAAAAAAGATCAAGCTCTGATTTTAACATATTTATTTTGAGATAAAAATGATCATCCTTGTTAATTGAAAAGAAAATCTAAAAGGCTTGAATACTCTTCTTAGTAATACAGGTATCAGTAAATGGTAAATCTTGAATGATCTCACCTGTCCCAAAAAGTGAAAGAATTTTCAGAACTTGTCATGGGTAGAGCTAAGCTGAAGTTTGCATTTATATTGCCCTAGATTTCTCCAAAGGCTTCATCAACTAGTTGATATTGTTCTTGATTTACAGGAATTAGAGATTAAACAGGTTGTTACGGAGGCTGCCCAGCCAGACCCTGGCAGAACTGATGTGAGACTCACGAAAGCCTGGCTGTTTAGCTCTGCTCAGTAACAGATGGCTTCTTTCTAAGGACCAGGATCTTTATCTTTTTTCAAGCTTTCTTTGGGTTGTAAAAAGAATGGGGATCCTGGCAGCTCAGTGTTCACCCTGCTCAATCCTAGAAAACATTCATCTAAGTCTAATGAGAAGAGATTTTAGGCTCAGACTCAAGAGAATGGGACAGAGAGCTCTGCCTTTCACTAACTAGTGGTGCAATTTATACAGACTTTTTGTCCTCTCCAAATCTCAGAATCCTCATTTAAAAATGAAGACAAAAATTACTCCTCCTACAGTTTTAATAGGATGTTGTAAGAAAAGTGAAACAATAGCTTAAAGTGCACTAGAAATGTCTTTAGCAATAAAAGAATTTTCTATGATCCTATCTTATTTTTCCTGCCTTTTCATTAGTTAAAAACTTTTAAGATTTTCCCAATTTGTTTATTCTCTTGTTTAACTTTGTAATCTTTCTTAACCTCCCCTTTCTCCTTTCCCTATGTCTACTACTTAAGCTAGTTTCCTTTAAAATAAACTTATTTTTAAATTAAATTCCTTCGAATCAATTCACTTACCTAAACATTCCTCAGTACTGTAACTTTGCTGATTCCTTTCCTCTAATATGGCCACCTGTCTGCACTTAATTTGTAAGAATTTTTAGATGACATTGGCCAGCATTCACGTTAGTATAATTCAGGGACACTAGCAGTCAACTCGATTTCTTCCACGTCTCTGACTGGACTGTTTGGCAGCTCTGCTCCCATCTGCCTGGACCAAAGACATGAGATGTGAGTGGCTGGTTGTCTAAACAGAAGGAATGCTTATGCATCTGGGAGGAAGTAGGACTCCCTGCTGAGTAAGGTTAGGGAGTCTGCAAAAAAAACAGTAACTAAGGACACTCCAGAAAATGATGCTGTTCTCAATTAGGTGGAAAGTCACCTACAAACGCTCAAAGGGAGACTGGAGAAGTTTCCTACCCACCCATTTTCTTTATTATTTCTATTTTACCCATTTACCTATGTTTAATGACTTTTCTTACCACTATAAACTCGTCACAAACACTAATATGAAGATTGAGGCAAAAGAGGAATTTCTACTCTGATGAATTGTCTGGTTCTTTGGTTGTAAAGTTGATGTTAATTCCTCTTCCTCCTTTGCCATCTATTCTCCACTATGGCTCCCTGTATTTATTTTGTCTACCCCATTTTCTCCAATCCTGTAGTCTTCTTACGTTTTTCAATTTTTTTGCCAGAGATAATTTGGTTTTGTCTCTTATCTTCTCCTAGACTGTGCTCCTCTTGAAGTCAGGGGCTATGTTGTTTATGTAGTATTTCTAATGCTTATCAGAGATATGCATATGCATTTGGAGCCAAAATGGCTGGATCTTTATACTCCCCATTCCCGAACACACACACATACACAGTCACCATGTGTGAGCGGTGACCTCAGGTAGAGAGGCTCTTCCCAGTAGAGGGTTTACCTTAAGGACCTGCCAGCTGGAGGCTGTTTGTTTGACCACAATCTCCAGGGCTGGGCAACCAGTATCTCTTTGAAGAGAAATCTGTGTGGCCCATTTCCTCCTCAACAATGTAACTGGCCAATATTAGAATTGTGTGCGTGAATTAAACTGTGCATACGTGCTTAGTTCGCCTTGAGGAGTTTAGTTGCATGGGGAATGTCACTGAGCAATCTTGAGTCTACTATGAAAGTAAACTATAAAAGTACCCTGTAGTTTTTGTCAGAGCTCACACTTCCATCTTTGTCCACAGCTCACTGTCCCTTCTTTATATCAGGTTAGAAATAAGTTCAAAAACTCAAACTCTATTTTTGTCACTAGCCTACAGCAGTGAGTTGATCCAGTGCAATCGCAATTGTAGAAAAAAAGCTGACATTACTTGGGATGGTAAAATTGCTGGCTGCATAACTTTTATGTTCAGTGTCATTGTCCTCATGTATCATATACTAACAAATGAGCGGGGGTCATATGCCAGCCTAAAATAGGCTTCAATGAGCATCTACTATTAGCAAGACATGAATGACAACTGTAAAAATTAATCAAAAAGACTGTGCTTACTGCAACATTTATGAGAAGCCAGTTACAAACCACTGCAAGATTGTTCTTCCGCTCTTTTTTGCTCCTCTGATCCTCCATCTCCTCTTCATGCTAGGGTGTCCTCTCTCTTGTTTAGACACTTCTGATTTTTGCAAGCATCCTCCTTTGGAGAATAAGAGGGGACAGGGAGAATTGGTTGGAAATGATTATATGAACCACACAGAAGGCCACATAGTGAAGCAGTCGCCTCTGTGAAAACTCTGAAGCTATTCCCTGTGGTGCCTGAGGATTGTGTGGTTTCCTGGGGCAGCCTGACCAAAGCTTCACTATTGTCTGAAGGTTCTTTTCTCCTGGGGTTTCTCTATATACAGACATACTTTATTACAGCTTGAGCAGAAGTGTCACCAACGGTGCTTAAATCCCAACATAAATGGTTTGCTAGAGTATCTGAGCAAAAAGAAATCCTCAAGCATTTCTTTTATTCTTCCTTTTTTAGACATGGGTAAATTACCAATCAGTTGACTTTCAGGAATCACAATGAGGGGGTTCAGATGGCACCGTTCATTAGCGTTTGTTTTGGCAGTAGGCTGCCAAAATTTGACAGACCATGAGAGCAGAGCTACTTGACTTCTTCAGGAACAAATGTTTGGTGACAAGAGGTCATCTAAGACAATGTTTATTGCTCTAGTTTAGAGTTTTAGGGAATAGTTTTGATTCACCCTAGGTTCAGTAACTGAAATCACTACCAGAATCTGTTACAAGTACAATCCATGAATTTGCATCTTTGCTATAAAGGTTCAGATTTCTTGAGAGAGAGCGGATATGTGTGTGTGCACATGCATGTGCTTTGGAGCATGGAGAAGAAAGACTCTACACTTCATTTAGCATAGCAACTGCCAAGTGTCACTCAGAATAAATACTACACTAGATGGCAAATTTTCTCCCCCGCCATGCATGCATAGTTGAGCTCATAGAATGAGGTTTACCATGCATTTATTGTATATAAGCCCTAGTTCTGAAAACTCTATCTGTGTACATGCATTATTTAGTAACATTCTTACCACAACCCTGTTATTAGGTACTGTTATCTCCATTTTGCACAATTAGGGCTTAGGAAGTTCAAACAACTTGCCTGGGGTCACCCAACTAGTCAGTGACAGAGTCAGGGACTAAAATCAGCTAAGTGGTAGAGTTGGGATTTGTCTCCAAAGCTCATGCTTTCACAGCCTTGGCATTTAGAAAACAATGAAGAATTACTACATCTGCAGATGGTATATGGAAGCTGAACCCAAGGCCAAATACACACAGATGCTTACAGAACAAAACATAATAAACAAAAAAATAAATTAGATAATTGTCCTTTGCCTACTTCATGATTGCTCAAAATGCAAAGAAACGTCCTGTCCCATAGGTTTCCCTTCTGTTTCCCCGCCTGAACTCAGTGGCCCCATAAGCAAGGTTTGCAGGCCTCCTCCCCAAGGCTCAGCTGTGTTTTGTTTCCACACTGAGACATGAGCAGTGCCCTCCCACCTCCTTCGCAATCTCAGCTCTGATCTGCCAAATGCTCCAAAGTCAGCAGAGGGAAGAGAGAAGAGAGGGAGGCATCCAGCTCCCAATCTTTTCCAGCGACTGCTGTTGTCTTTCTTTCCTCAAGAGGAGCAGCGTTAAAAACAAAACAAACAAGTCCAACTACCACTTCTGAAAATCCCCAGGAAATTCCTTCTCCAGAGTTCTCACTCACTAATTTGGCTAACATTCCTGCTGGTAACAGACTGAGTGAATCCTCCATAATTGCTCTGAGGTTCACAGGGAGAAAACTGGGAGAAAATCGTCACTTCTCTTCTGCAACAGCCAACAGTAGAAATGAAAGACATAAGGGATTCGGGAAGATGTGAGCTTCCTAGAATTAAAAGCAAGACTCTTCCTTGCCAAACCCATCCTATGCCGGTCATGATGAAATGGGATATGTTGCCATTTTATAGCAAGCTGAAATCAATATCTTATTATAGTTCTTTTTCTTTTAAGGTTTATTTTATTGTTTTTGGCAGAGACAGAGACAGAGAGAGATAGAGAAAAGTGGGAGGGTCCAGAGCAGTCTCCATAGTTGTTCATCATCAGTTTTTCAACATGGTTTTGTTCCACACAGGTGGGCTGGGGCTGCACAGGGCAGGAACTGAGCTGGGGGCCTCCTGCATGAGAGACACACTCCCTCGAGCTAGGGGCCAAACGAGGGGCAAGAACCAAACTGGGGACCTCCCGCATGGGAAGCACACCTCAGTTCAGCATACGGGTCCAAATGGGCCGGGGCCAGGACTTGTTCCCTGGTTCCCAGGGCTGCAAAGTGAGCGCTTAACCCCCTGAGCCATCCTTGCTTCCCTCCTATAATTCTTAAGATCCCATATTTTGCTGTGTGTGTGTGTATGTGTGTGCACGCGTGTGCGTGCATGTGTGCATTTCATTGGGAAAAGGAGTGAGAGGTTGTTGGGCAACCACAGATGAAAACAAAATTGTTGCTGTTATTTTTCCTCAAGCTGACCCTTCCCTGCAGAAGAACAACGTGCTGTGACCTTTGGCTACCCGGGTTTGCATCATCCACATTACCCTGCAGCAGCAACAGATTAATGTGTATCCTCACTGCCCCCAGAGAGTCACCCTCTAATCTTTCGTTTACCACTCCAGCACAATTGCACAGAAGCAATAACAGGGATAGTTAGAGTGCATACAATTGATTTCAATCTCTCCATCACTTACAGTCTAGGACATCAGGAGGTCAAAAAAGAAAAGAAACACCAAACTTTGGAATCAAGGAACGTTTTGTCCATTCCAGGTCAAGGAAAATCATCATACCATTTGGATTGATTCTTTGGCTTTTAGTACAGTTCCCTGCTTTTCAGGAGAGAAAGGTTAGTGTTGGAGAACACTGAGTAATGAAGTACTAGTGGAGGTGATGGTAAGCAGGTTCAGATTGAATTTATGGAAGAGCAGCTTCTACCGACCCCAGTCTTTGGATTCTATCGTTCAGTCCTCTGATCGGACATCATGGAAATCAGTATAATTAACTACAATATCAGTTTGGGAAATTTTAAGCTTATTTATGTGTGCCAAATATGTAATTCAGGATAAGCAAGTAATTAGAAAAAATATATATACATATAGTAATTCAAGTAAGTCAAATATAAGCAAGCTAATAAACATCTCTTGTATAAAGGGACTGGTTCCATTCCTTTAGGACGAATGGCAACCGAGACACAGATCTCACCCATAAATGGCTTAAAATCTAGGAAAGTAAAAGGTTACACATGTAACTATAATAACTACAAGGGGCTTTAAAGTGGCTGTAGAATTGGCTGACTCAGCTAATGTTTATGTATTTCAGGCTACGGGCTCTATGTTTGAACCTCCAACTCCCTAGCCCGCATCCATGGCTATTGGAATCAAAAGAGCCCATGCTAGAAAATGAAAGGACATCATACCTCGGAGTTGGCAGGTGACAGAAAGGCCACTTCAGGCAGAGAGAGCATACCAAAGTCCAGATTTCTAAAATGCTCCATATGAGACATTAAGGGTACACATGGTACTTAGATTTGTGGTTTCTTCAATAAGTGTCTCCGGTTAAATATCGCCTAAAAGGAGCAATAAAAAACAAAGGGAAATGCTATCTCTGCAAAGGAATAACGCACCATAAAAATTCTCAGGCATTTTCCCCTCATACTTCTAAGGAACAAATCTTTACAGTTTCAATTTGAATTTAAGTTTTTGAATGTGAAAAGAAATTCCATATGTGTATATATTTTTTTGCGGCCCGTGTGCTTTATCAAAAAAAAAGCAGGCAAATCTATTGCTTTCATACTTATATTAGAAATGCCAGATGCATAACCACAATTTAGGTTTCTTTTTTTTTTTTTCCCAACTCAAACAATAGTGTTCCTTTACACAAAGTTGGCTTGACTTTGAGAATGAATGTGAAAACTTAGTGTTTTGAAATCTTGCAGAATAATTTGTTGGCAGCTCAAAATCTTGTTTTGCCAAGTTTTACTCCAAAATAATTTTCTTACTCGGAGTTGATACGGGGAATGGCAATTCTCACTTGACTCTGGAGTTACACCACCGAGCCAACCAGCATGGTGGGAGAGGGCGGGCTTGTTAGACTCAGGGAGGAGGCATAATTGTTGCAGTGATGGGGACTCGAAGGCCCAAAGAGAAAAATAGTTCTAACTTGTACTATTAATTAATGGCAAAGGCAGGACTAGTAAGACATTTACCCTGATGGGCTTTTAAAAATACTGCCCTAGGGGAAGCCGGGATGGCTCAGCGGAGTTGAGCACTCGTCTTGCAGACCTGGGGTCCAAGAATTGAATCCCGGCCCTGGCCCATGTGGAATCATAAGCTAAACTGGTATGTGTCCCCTGTTTGGTTCTCACCAGGGCCTATGTGGGAGGCTCCCAGCCGGTACCTGCCCTGAGCGGCCCCAAGCCCACCTATGGAATGAAACTATGTAGAAAACTAATGAAGTGCGACTATGGAGACTGCTCTGGGCCCTCCCTCTTCTCTCTCTCTCTCTCTCTCTCTCTCTCTCTCTGTCTCTCTCTCTCTCTCTCTGTAAAAAATAAATAAATAAACAAATAAATAAATAAGTCTTAAAAAAAAACACCGTAAAAGAGAGAAAATTAGAACTCTGGTGAACTCGGTGATGTGAGGTGTCCACATCTTTTCAATCAGGACTCTCTGACAGCAACTCAGACACTTCTTGTAGGGATAGAGGTAAGCCTAGATCTGCGGCCATATGTTCTACCCTTTTGGTCAGTAGTCCAGGGCTCAGTACAAAGGCCATGGCAACGGCCTGAAAGCAGGCCTTCCTGGGGAGAAAACCATTTCAGGTCTGGGAATTTCAGGGACTCCCTGACCCTAAGAGTCTGAGAGGTTGGAGAGTTGGGCTCACGCATCTCTGAGATTCAGAGACCAGAGAGCTCAAAAGCTCTGCCTTCAAGCTCTAAGAGGAGGGATGGCCATCCTGCTGTCCTCACAGCAAGCCAAGGGCAGCGGGGGAGCACTTCCCAGCCCTCTCAGGAGTGCTCCAGAGTGAGGTGACATAGAAAGCACCCGTGCAAAGGGCATAGAAGTCAGAGAGCAGACTAACTAGAAAAATAAGAGTAGTCTACTAAAGCAAAAGAGCTGCCTTTCTCAAAATTAGATTGTAACAAAACAGAGGGACATGTAAAGAGATCCGAATATGGCACTCAGCACAGTCCCTGGTACTAAAACCATGTGACTATTTGTACTTTTATTTAAAAATTGAACAGAGAAGTAAAGGACAGTTCACAGTACTAATGCTCGAGTTGGTATTTTGGAAGATCAGGTGAAAGAATATGTTAAATCACTCATAAAGAAAGAAAAAGAAAAATTATAAAGAAATATGCACATTTTAGAAAATAGATTCATGAAAACCATATAAGTTCTAGGATAAGAAAAAGGCACAGATACTGGAGATAATAAATAAACAAATGATTGAAGTAAATTTCCCTGAGAGACGGGAAGACCTGAGTCAGCTGATTTTAATAGCTCATCATATTGCAGATCAGATTGAGAGAGGGCACCTAAGTGTGTCCTTATCAAATTTCTGAATTCAACATTAAAGACAAATACATACTCAATGCATCCAGACACAAATAAGTAATTTACAAAAAATAATCATAATAATTTGATTTGTAATGAAGTTGTGCTATTTCAGAGCTACCAGGTGGTGAAATAATATCTACAGATGCTTTAAAATAGAGGACTGGATACCTGACAAGATACTATTCCCTGACAGTATGTAAGAATCTTACTTGCACAGGGTACATAACTCATCAGAGGACATACTTAAGAAAGGACCCAAACCAGAGAATAATAACACTGAACCTCAGGAGAGTTAAAACTAAAGAAAAGGTAAGTCTGGTCAGCAAAGAATTTGGTAATAGATTTGGTAATAGATTTATAATACATTCTTAAAATAAAAGAGGTATACAGCACAGAACATTCTAATAATTATACAGAACTGAAAGTATTACATTATTGGAGAAGGAGTTTGGATGGAAGAAAGAAGAGTGAAATAAAAGCATTCCAGAAGTCTCATATGGTATGCAGATGGGGTAGGGGAAATGAGCGAGTGAAAATATCTTAGATGTCTCACCTTATTGGGAGGGGAAAGAGAAGCAGTAGAGGAAGAAAGGCCCTTAATAGGAAAAGAGTTATGATCTTGTTTTGATATAATATTAAATAAATATGGGCATGATTACGAGTATGAGGAAAAGGAAGATGAGCATTAATAAAAGATAAAATTATAATGAAGCATCTTATATAATAAGAGGAAATAAGCAATGCATAAAGTTAATGCTTAAGCATATGAACAAACATGAGGAAAAAGAAAACTTGAAATAAAAAAATACAGTGTGGAGTATAGAATAAAATCAAGTATATCAAGAGCAGTACATACAAGACTAACTTCTCCCATAAAGACCAGAGAATATTAGACCACAGTTAAATATCAGGTCATGACTAGCCACTATTTACCAGAGACACAGTTAAAAATAAGGTGATAACATTTGAAAATAAAGAGATAGACATAAACTAAGCAAATATAAATAAAACAAAGATGGGGGGCAATATCAGACTGAAGACTAGCTATAAAATTAAGATCTCTAGATAAAAAAGATAGTACATAATATTAAAAGGTATAATTAATAAAGTAGAAAAAACAATCTATAGATATCTGTATATATCAGACAGCACAAAGATAAAGAAATAAAGCAAAAACTATTAGTCATTGGAGAAAAAAAAGAAAAAAAATGGTGGTGGAATATTTCAATTTATATATTTTTAGAATTAGATATCTAATAAACAAAATATTAACACAAACAGAAAAATTTAGTAATAAAAATTAATCAACTTCAATAGGTGTGGTGAATCATATTTGGGAATATTTTTGTTACATTCAATAGAAATTTAATGTCAATCACTTACTTGGATACAAATAAAACCTTCAATAAAACTTTTTATTATAGAGGCACACTCTGAAAATAATCCAAAATAAGAAAAGTGTTTAATGGTAAAATCTTATCTTCTTTGAAATAATGACTCACTTTCTTATATAACCTCTGGCTTAGAGTAGAAGTCAAACTAAAATTGCATTCTATCCAAAAAAGAATTAAAATAAAAACTATTTTATACTAAAACTTATAGGAAACAGCAAAAGCAATATTCATGGCAAAAGCTATAATCTGAAATGCCTTCATATTAAAAAAGAAAGAATGAAATTAAGGCAAGTTAACATTCATTTTAAAAAATGTGAAACAATAAAACCTACCAAAACAGAGTAGGAAAAGAGAATTAAATTAATGCAATCTGAAAGTAATGGACTAGAAAATAAAACAAAATTAAAATAGAAGAGATAAACACAAAAGCAAGTTCTCTGACAAGCCCCAAAGAGATAAACATCTTATTTATATTCCAAATGAAGCGCAAAGAGAGCAAAAGGAAGGGCAAAAATCTGCAAGGTCATGAATGAGAAAGGAGATATAACCACATCTAGAAACAGAATAAATTCAAACAATATAAGAGAATATCACATGCAATTCTACGGCAACAAATTTCAGAACCTACAGAAAATAGGTAACACAAATAACACAGTTACAGAAGTAGAGAAGAGGCTGAAAAAATGTGAATATCTTCTATCAAAATTAACAACTGATAACATTATAGCTGGTTTTCACCAAAAAAGCCGACCCTCATGGACTCCCTCTTGTTCCTTCTTCCTTCCTTTTTTCATACCTTAGACAGTTAAAGAGGTGTGAGATATAGCAGTCACTCTTACAGGTTCTAAAATGCAACATTAAATGAACCAAGGTCCCTGTCCATAAAGAGCTTACCTTCTACCATACAGCTCTTTGATAAGGATCCTGGGCTGCTCAATTCATCAAACATGACATCCTAATTTTAAGATAAAGCCTGTTACAAATAGTATGAAACAACAAATCCACAGGCCAATGTCACCAACAAGTATGGATATAAAAATTATAGTCAAGGCAAAATCAAACAATGTATATGATGTCAAAAGATAGACTCACTAAAAATGTTTGTTCCATGATTTTAAACATGGCCCCAAATCAAGAAATCTATCAGCATAATTTTCTATATCTACAACTTGAAGAAACAAACAGTATAAATATAGAAATTATATCTGAAAAAGTATCTGATAAAATTCAACAATTCCTAAAATAAAACCCAAACAAAATAGGTATACAAGGAAACATATTATCTACACAAAACGTTAAGATACTGGTTCCCCTATTATTTAAGCCATTTTCCACAAACACAGAGCCTATTCCATACATTTGAAATAGTTCTATGGGGCTAAAATGTTTAATCTGTTTTAACATTTTCAGAAAAATTATGACACAAAGCAAGTCCAGGATTTAGATACACCCAACACCTAAGCATCCCATGCAAAATGAAAGGCCAAATGCCCAATGAGCTTCCTACGGTATTTGCAGCCACTTAAGCCTTGCACAGGGTAAGTGCCTAATAAATATTTGTTCAAGGTGAGCAAGTCATTTAACCTCCATGAGCCCTCATTTTCTCATAAAATAGGAAGGCATGCCCTGCCTATCCTGTGGAGTTGCTAAAACAATCTAATCAATAATGTATGTGAAATTGTTTTCTGAACTGAAATGCCAAACAATTGTAAGTTCTTTCTATTAATATAAAATAGACTATGCTTAAATGTCAAATGAGTAATGAAGACAAACGCTAAGTGTTGTCAGAGAAGTCTGAATAAGAAGCCCATTTGAGGCATGAATATCTTCTTGAAGGACATCATACTGAGCTTATATGAGGGCTGTTGGGAACATATATGAAAAATAGAGGCATTTATGGCTGGAGTTTTTGACCAGACAACCCTCGTATATTTATCCTTACCTCATGTGAGCATCACTACCTGATATTACAGTTGTTCCTGTTACCATTGTTCTTGATTACGCTGAGGCTTATCTGGAATTCTACCCATTCAGTTCCTAAATATTTACTGAGCATTTTATACGTGCTAGACATTGTGTGAGGACCAAGTGGTAGAGCTAGTCTCTTTCTTCAAAGACCTTATAGTATAATATGTGGTGCAATATCTCCCAAACATCAAACATTTGCACACTAAGGTGATTATCTTTACTGTATCAACCGTTTTTATTTTATTAAGTAGTTTTCTTTCAGTTGATTTAGTTTTTAAATTTACATCTTACATTAGCATTGACTTAGGCAATAATACCTCTGAAATCACTGATTTTATATGCTAGTTTTATATTTTTCAAATACATGTTAAAAATTGCACAGGTAAACACACACACACCCCATATTTAAGTTTGTTTACCAGCAAAATGACCCCCCAAACCATCTATAGTACATGCATCTCATTTCTGGAAAGAGATAAGGAATAAAAACTAGTAAATAGTAAAGTAAGATGTACACTGTGTTCTAGGGTTAATATAATATTGAGACGAGTCTTATGCCAGGACCAAATTTTGGTGGATAAGAAGACAGGGCCGAACTCTTTTTCCTGCAACCCCTTATTAGGAAAGTCACTTTGTCGACAAATGAAGGGGGAGGCAGAGCCCACGACGAATCTGAAGTCAGAAGCTGAATTCGCTGCTTGGTAGGGAAGGAAGGGCTGTGTTTGCAGGCTGTTGTTTATCAAACAAACTGCTGATCAAGCATAGTGTTGGGAAGTGTGCAGTGGGGTGTGCGTGAGCTTTCGGAAGAGACTGGTTAGAGGTTTGCTGGCCATGGAGCCTGGAACCTTGTTTCTGGACCACAGCTGCTGCTGATTGGCTTTCAGAAGCTGGAGCTGCCCCTGATTGGCTGACTCAGAAGCAGGGTCGGGGTGCCCTGTGAAATTGCTCATTTGGAAGGGGTTTAACACAGTCAAGTGTAGCAAAACAAGAAAAGGAAAAAAAAAAAAGTTATTTCCTGGGAGGATAGGAAATCTTTCATCTTGGAGCCAAAAACAGAACTTAAAATAAGTAGCAAAGGGATTCCAAAGTGGACAATGAATTGATTTAACGAAACAGTTTCAGAACTGTAGCTATGAAAGAGTTCCTTTTAAAATTTTAATTTAATTTTTTTTTTTTTTTTACAAATAGTAAAACCTGTTAGAGTAGCACCATCAATTATTCAAAACTGCTTGACCTGCCAATCAAAGCTTAGGAGGAAAAGTAGCTATTGGTAAATAAATCAATCCCTTCTGCCGCTAGCTCTGGGACCTACCATATGAAGTTGCCCCTGTGAGCATCAGCTTCCCCTGGAGTGTCTGCTTTTGTGACTTTGCGTCATGTCTTATTACTTATGGGCCGTCTCAGGTTTAGTCACCTACAGAGGGGGACCGCTGTTACAGAGGTGCTCCTCAGAATTCCCCAATTGAATTTTACATGTCACATAGCCTTTGTTTTAACTCTCATTATCCAACATAATTCCCTCTACATTTAGAGAAACACAGAATACTCGTGTTTTTCACAACACGGTACCTAACATGTATACCGGAGGAAGCGGGGGGAATGTATACACATTTTAAGAGATTTATCTATGTATTACCTTTCTAAATTGAATTATAGTAGCAGTGTGTACTTCGACGTTTGCTCCAAAGATGGCATTCATCGAATGAATGCTAGCTAGCATCACCACGCGGCAGGCAGGACAGCCAAAGAAAATGGTAGAAAACGGTTGTCGTTGGAGGAGCGCAAGACTATTTTGAAGTGGTATTTGAAATTCGAGAACATTGTGGAAGTACAGCGACAATGGAGGCGTGAGTATGCAACAGCACCTCCCACACACCTAAGAGTTGCACGCATTCGTGACAAGTTTGAGACACATGGTAAATACAAATGGCATGTGCAATGAATGATACAAGTGTGAACTTCGGTCAGTGTTGCTCAGGCAGTAGTTCGCTGTAATCAGAAACATCTGGATACTGATAGTAATCATTTTGAGCACTTCTTGTAATTGCAGAGGTCAAATGTGACTTGTATTCATCTTCTGTTATCGATATATAGTGAGTATTACAATTTTGATACAGTTTTTTTCTTTCTTAATGTGTGTATACATTTTGGGGGGGCACACTCTGGATACTGCACAGGTAGACTCATGAGTCCTTAGCTACGCCTATGCTTGTTTGCTCATTCAGAGAACTTTTTTACTAATACCTGAAATATGGAAGTTATGCTGTTCTACCTCCTTACCCCCTACCCCTTTGGAAATACACAGATTGAATTCAGGCACCAGATTCATAATTAAAAAAAACAACATAGTATGCTTTATATATATATATATATATATATATATATATATATATATATACACACACACACACACACACACACACACACACACATGTATGTATGTGTATACACATACATACATATGTGCATATATACATATACATACACACACATATATATGCTTCCACTCACTTTTGTATGTATGTGCATGCATATAATTCAAACTTCCCTAAACATTGGGTAATTCTTTTCTTTAAAATATATTTATAATTTAACTGTTAGCTAATTCCCAAAGTTTAGTATCATGAGACAAGTTTCACAACTAATTACAGGCATTAAAAGAAAGTATGTAGGCTTCTCATGTCACTAATACATATATTATAAAATGTAGTAAGATAGTATATTGCAAAATTATCATTTGTGCCACGTCGTATGGGTTCATTGTTTTAATTATTACTGACTGACCAAGTTTGGAAACATTAAGATATCTCTGGATAACTCCGTTGCAAATCCAATAACATCTTCAAGTGTTACACTGCTGTTATTTGCTATCCAGACTTCCACTGTGCTTTTTTGCTTCATTTTTAGAGAAATGATGCAACCTAGTTAATCAATATTTCTAGGTCTACATATCATAATATATAATTCACCATGGTTGCCTGGAATCTGACTTTTTCTATTATATTATTAATAAATAGACATTAATAATGATGACAGCAATAACCTACTTATCTATTCTTTAATTTATATTTATGAATTATAAAATAAAACTTGCTGAGTTCCTCCTAGGTGCCAATAGTCTGCAAGATGCTTCAGGAGATACATACTTGAACAGTTTGCAATCTAGTGGGAGGCTTAAATTGTTATTCACAGAATCCTGATAATTTATAATGTGAACATGAGCTACAAATGTAGATAAAGGGGTCCTTACGCAACCACTGACAACCAGAATGTGTTGTGGCAAGTTATCTGCTCTAAACTTCAATTTGTGCTTCTGTAAAGTGAGGTCAGTGGTAATAATACCTTCATAGAGAGAGACCTCGTAGATAGTCATTAACATTATGTGAGCAATATGTTTGTGCAGTGTCTAGAACACTTGTAAATGCACATCTAATTCTAAAAATTCACTTAAAAAAGGTTTAATGTCTATGTATACGATTGAATTTAATTGAGATATGTATCTCCAGGATCCCACAGCAAGTCTTGACAAGTCAATAGCAGAAGTATCCTCCAGGGAAGCCATGTCCAAAGATGGCTCCCACCGGTCTCCCTGAGCTTTCCCTTAACTCAGAATAAAGCCACTCAAGTGACAGTGTCAGTGCACAGATAAGCCACACCACTCTGGGGGAGCGGATGTGTTTCATAGCTTTCATCCATGGGCTTGCTTCCAACCCATCGAAGGATGCAATGCGGCCTGCAGAGTTATGACCTTGAACGAGAATCCCCAGCTGAATGCATGACAGGACTTGTTTTTGCTTTTCTACCTCCATCCTTAGAGCTAATCTGGTGCCTGTCTCAGGCTTCCCTCTCAACACCGGCCAAAAGAAAATGTCCCTGCTCCCAAATGATCTCCAGAGGGGTCTGTGTGTTCCTTCTCTGAGACCCTCCTTATCTTATATCCTCTAGGTGACAAATGGCCTTGAACAAATCTCCAGCAAGGAGAGCTGGGGTGAGATGACATTTGAAAACAAATACTTAAGGAGCGAGAGTGGAAGAGAGGGGAAAGCCGGGACGGCTCAGCGGGTTGAGCGCTCGCTTTGAGGCCACGAGGACCGAGGATCGAATCCCGGCTCCGGCCCAGGCAGGACCCACATGCTGAACTGGGGAGTTCCCACAGTTCGGTTCTCTAGCTGTCTCTGTCTCTGTCTCTCTCTCTATCTGTCAAGAGTAAAATAGAAATAAATATGCACTGA
>PVKE010014927.1:0-34207 GCA_004027555.1 Craseonycteris thonglongyai
CTCTCTCTCTCTCTCTCTCTCTCTCTCTCTCTCTCTCTCTCTCTCTCTCTCCCCTGTAACATTCCAGTATAGAGGTAGGAGATATTAGCAAAGGAGGAAGCATTTGAACTAAGCTTAAAACACATGGTTAGTATAGTAAATGTGTTACATGAAAAATAGTAATTTATTCAACGAATATTCACTGAGCCACTGCTTTGTGCCAGGCCCTGGGCCAGGACGTAGGTGTTAATGACTTGGTTCTGATTATGTTGCCTTTACATTGCCTCAATATACTTGTTACTCATTCATTCTTTCCACAAGAACCTAAGATGCAATTTCTTTACCAGAGTGGCCAGACACCTAGACAACCCAAGGCAAGTAAACTCAGACAGGATATGATAGGTCCTAAGACTAGTACAGTAGACTCTCGGTTAACCAGAACCAAGCAACTGACAAATTTTTTTTGCATGTTGCTTGAGATTTTGCTGTTGCTTGAGTTCTGGTTAATGGAGAGTCTGCTTACATTTATCTGACATCTACCAATCCCCATGGGTGCCAGTTAACTGAGAGTCTACTGTACCTACTAGGAAGCTCAGTCAGGACAGTTAATGTGGAGGCCAGACACACGCGACCCTGAGATGGTGTGGAAGACACAAGGAAAGAGGCAATGGAGAGTTTGTTCTACTGATATCATTTTATGTAATAAATAATGCTGTCCAGTGCTGGATCTATTGATAGAAATCAGCTTCACGCCTTGCTGCAAATGACTAACAATACCAGCTTCTCTTCTCATTCTAGGCTTGGAAACAATTCTTTTTCCATGTCTATGTCACAAGGCAGACCGGAACCAATGCCACAATCAACTGAATGCCCCCTAGTGTTAGGGTGAGTGCAAAGCTAGGCTGTCCTGTGGAGGAAGGGGAGGAGAGGGTGGGAGATGTGAAAGCATAGATTATTCCCCTATAACTCTTCAATAAGAAAGTATGGGGAAAGCAAGAGGAAGATTTTTTTGGCTTTTTTCCATGCTGTGTGGTGTTCACCATAATAATAAAATAACTAAATATATTCATTCTGTGCCAGGCACTGATTTAAGCACTTTATATATATTAATTCCCTTCATCCTTACAACCTTCCCATGAGAAGTTACTATTGTAACTATCCAAGTTTAAAGATGAAGAAATTGGAGCATGAGGCAGCTTAGTAATTTAACTGTAGATATAAACCTATGAAATGGCAAAGGAAAGACTTTTAACTGTATCTTTTGGGTCCCTCTTACTAACCAAGGATTCCTCTGTTAAACTCAGACCTGCCTTGCATCTCTCAGCTAGGAATTTCTACAACTTCCTTAAAGATTTATTTTATTGTTTTTGACAGAGAGAGATACAGAGACAGACAGGAACAGAAGGGGCAGGGCCCAGAGCAGTCTCCATACTTACACGTCATAATTTTTCAACATGGTTTCTTTCCATACAGGTGGGTGGCAGGCCACGCAGGGCAGGACCTGGGCTAGGGGCCTCCCACATGGGAGGCAAGACCCCTCAAGCTGAGGACTGAATGGGAAGGAGGACCAAACTGGGAGCCTCCCACATGAGAAGTACATACACCCCAGTTCAGCATATGGGTCCACAAGGGTTGGGACCAGGATTCGATCCTTGGTCCTGGGGCTGCAAAATGAATGCTTAACCCACTGAGCCATCCCCACTTCCTCGACCTGCAACTTTCTAGGTCTGAAGTACGTATTAAGACTCAGTGAGGGTGGTAGAAACAGGAACTGCAAATAAGAATTATGTACTATATTATTTTATGTTGAATTTTAGAATGAGAGAATCTCTAATTCTAAACCTGGGTTCAATACTCAGTCTGCTAATTATTGTGTGATCCCAGGAAAGTTCCATGATTTAAGACCCGTGAAGAAAGAATCACCTGCTCCATTTATCTTTAAGGCTGTCATACGAGTATACAAGCTTTGGGACCAATTTCAAAATTTGGTTTTTAGTCCTTCAGTTTGGATCAGTGCAGCTGCCTGATAAATAGACTGTTACCTACTACAATAAAGCAGATAGTTTTGAAACTGGCTCAGAGTCCTAGATTGTTGGGAATATTAATAGCCATTCCTGCTTTACATGTGAGTCCTATTGAAGCACCTCATGTGACTGCTGTCTCACTCAGGCTGAATGTTCCCTTTACTTCCCTTCCCTGGCCTTGTGCTTTCGTGGGTGAATTAATTATACGGGGCTTCATGCTCCATAGGGTAAGGAATAATCCAGTTTGGAACAGAACAAGAACTTACTGGTGTTCCCCCATCTTAGGATCATTGGGGATCATGAGCGGGACTCACAGCCTCCCTATTATTCAGTTTCCCCATCCCTCAAATAGACTGATTCATTTTTTCAGGGTACACGGTGGAGTCCTGCCAAATGCAAATACACTGTCTATGGAGCACGTGCCAAACTATGCTGGGAGCAGGCTCATTACTGCCACAGCGACTACAACAAATAACGACAAAAGCCTCTAGGTACAAATTACCACAGATAATAAACTTAATTCAAGAAACATTGAAGAGACCCTTAGTTTCATTTTAATTTATAAGGCACTATTTAATCACACAAGTGCCCTGGGACCTCTATAAAATGGAAATAAGACATCAGCACAGTTTAGCTTCTCCTACGCCTCAGTGATCCTATGAATTGAAATCTAGCCACCATAAAAAACAAAAAACAACAAAAAAAAACCTTAAGAGAACACAGGGAAGACTGCTGAGTAACTAAAAAGAACTCAGAGCCTAGAAAATATAAATTCTGTGTTCTACTCCTCACTGGATTATTTCTTAGTCTGTGGACTTAGAGGTATCAAGTTACAAGTAATTCACCCATAAAATCACAAAGCCAGGAGGGAAAGTAAAGGACCATTCACTGTGCACCTGAGTCAGACAATAATCACATGAGGTGCTTTATTGACATAGGACTCACATGTAAAGCAAGAGTGTCTGTTAATATTCCCAACAATCCAAGGCAGCACCATTGTGATGGTACTTGTAAGCCTCTTTTCCAAAGTAATACACAGTGTGTTAAAACAGAAACAAAAACACCAGATATAGGGAAGCCAGGATGGCTCAGTGGGATAAGTGCTTGCTTTGCAGCCTTGGGGTCCAAGGATCGAATCCCAGCCCTGGGCCATGCAGACCCATAAACTGAACTGGGGTGTGCTTCCCATGCGGGTAGACCCATATGATGAACTGGGATGTGCCCCCAGTTCAGTTCTGGCCGGGCGAGCTTCCCATGTGGGAGGTCCCTGGTTGGGCCCTCAGTTCACGGGGGTGTGTCTCCCATGCTGGAGGCTCCCCACCTACCTGTGTGGAATGAAACCATGTCGAACTGATGACATACAACTATGGAGACTGCTCTGGGCCCTCCCCCTTCTCTCTGTCTCTCTCTGTCTGTCTTTCTCTCTGTCAGAAGCAATAAAATAAATCTTTAAAAAAAGAAAGAAAACACCAGATAGAGAGACAAATAAACATAGCTATTATTTGCACACCTGAGTTGCTTGAAGTGGTTACGCATCTTGCCTGTAGTCAGTTTCTGCATTCCAGTCCCATTTTAATCTTCTTTCTAGCTATGTGATCTCAGCCAAATCCTTCAACTTTTCAGCACTTCAGTGTCATAATAGTGGAGTGGAGATAAAACCAGTCCTTGCCATTCATGAACATTGCAAGGACTACACATAATACAGAATTAATAAAGTAGAAAGTATAGGTAAAGGTATCGTGCCCTCTCCCAGCTAGACAGCAACCACTGCTGGGCAGAGACCATGCCACATGATTATTTTAATCCATAAAAGTAGGACTACATTGCATTATTGTGCTTTCATAGTCATTCTGAACACATGATAATAATGTGAATATAATAATAATGACTATATTTTCATCATTACAAATGAACAAAAACAGTCTAATCATCTTTTCAATACATTTACTGAGCATCCACCTATGGCTGGCACTGTGCCACATGCCAGGGAGACCCAGAAATAACATGTGCCCCCAACCTCAAAGGCCTTGGAGAAAGAGAGTAATGCACTAAAAACAGTAAAATGACCATGGTGTGTGAAGACAGGCTTGTTCCTGGAGCAGTGAGAACAAACACAGCTCTAGCACAGGTTTATATTGAGAGGGCGTGTCACAGAAAAGGCTGAGAAAACAGGCTCGGGACAGATCGTTGAATCTTTAAATGACTCCCTTCAAAGAATTTCAAGAAAGCAAACTAAAGGAGCTACCTGGAAAGAGTGAGAGAAGCTCAGTCAGGAGGGAGAGTAAAAGGAAAGAAGAAGGGCTCTGATTACACTTCAAAGTTCTGCTCAGGACTAGCTGCCTACACAATTATTTTTTCCCTTTCTGAATTCCCTCTTCTTCTCACCTTATATCATTAATGGTTGTTTTGTTTTCTTCTTTTATGCCTTTGGCCTGCCAAGTTTAAAGAGGGGCCTTTAGAGTATCCTCGGGGATGTTTCAACTTCTGGTTTTCTCATCCATAAGATAGTTATAATACATCCTAGGATTATCATGCATATAAAATGAAGTAACATATCTTTTCAACAAGTGGTTCTGGGAAAACTGGATACCTGCATGCAAAAGAATGAAGCTAGATCTTTATACTATATACAAAATTTAACTAAAATGAATCACAGACTTAATTGTAAGGCCTAAAACTGTAAAACCCTTAGAAGAAAACACAGAGGAAAAGCTTATGACATTGGATTTGGCAATAACTCCTTGCATTTAACACTATAAGCCCAGGCAGCAAAAGAAAACACAGATAAACTGGATTACATCAAAATTAAAAAACTACTATGAATCATAGGTCATAGTCAATAGTGAAAAGACAAACCATGGACTGGGAGAAAAAACTGCAAATTTTATATATAATAAGGGGTTAACATCCAGAATATATAAAGAACTCCCACAACTCAAAAACAAAAACAAAACCTGATTAGAAAATGGGAAAAAAACTTGAATAGACATTTCTCCAAAGAAGATATGCAAATGGCCAATAAACACATGAAAATATGCTCACTATCAACTCAAAACCATAATGAAATACTACCTCACATCCATTAGGATGGCTATTATCAAAAACAACAAAATAGGAAATAACAAGTGTTGTCAAGGATTTGGAGAAGCTGGAACCTTTGAGCACTGTTAGTGGGAACATAAAATGGTACAACTGCTACAGAAAATAATTCAGTGGTTCCTCGATAAATGAAAAATAGAATTACCATATGGCTCAGCAATTCCACTTCTGGGTATACAGCAAAAAAAAAGGAAAGTAAAGTCCCAAACAGATATTTGTACACCCATGTTCATAGCAGAATTAATAAACTAGCCAAAATGTGGAAGCAACTCATTGCCCATCAATGGATGGAGAAACAAAATGCAGGATATATATGCAGTGGAATGTTATTCAGCCTTTAACAGAAAGGAAATTCTGACATATGCAACAACACAGATGAACCCTGAGGACTTTATATTAATGAAGAAAGCCAATCACAAAAAGACAAATACTGTATGATTCAACTTATATGAGGTACCTAGAGTAGTCAAACTCATTGACATAGAACGCAGAATGTGGCTGCCAGGCGCTGGAGTGTGAGGGAATTGGGAGTTACTGTTTAATGGGTACAGAGCTTCAGTTTTGCAAGATATAAAGAGACCTGGAGATGCATGGTGGTGATGGCTGTACAACAATGTGAATGTACTTAATGTCACTAAGCTGTATGCTTAAAAATGGTCTAGTAAATTGTATGTGTGTACTTTACCACAATTTAAAAAAGGTCTATTCCAAAAATAAAAGAACGTGACATATGTAAAGCATCTAGCAAAAAACTTGGCAAACAACCTTAGTTCCTTCCCCTCTCTCTGAGGTAATTCTGTATTTCAAGGTTCTTCTGAAGTTACCTAGGGAATTCAGTCCCCAACAGGTTCCCCAGCTCTACTATTAAGTCCAACTGTGCATCCTAGGGCGAATTACTTCCCTCACTAAGCTTTGGTCTTGTTAACCATTTTAAAAAAAGAAAAGAAGAAAAAAGTATTATACTACATTACATTTTCTTTCAGCTCTAAAAATAAGAATACACTGAAGATTAAATACATTAGGCCAGGGGTGGCGAACCTTTTGGCGATTGAGTGCCAAAGTTTATGAAATAAGAGTATACTCGCTTGACTCACGTGCCAATCCATCGAGTGAGATAGAGGTATCGATTATTTTTATGTCTATAAGAGCATAAACAATAATTTTTAAAATGGTATTCACAGCTCCACTTGCCGAAATAATTGCTCCATGTGCCACTTTGGGCACGTGTGCCATAGGTTCGCCACCCCCGGATTAGGCCATCAAAAAGAAAGGAAAAGAAACATGTCTGAGCATTTATTATATGCAAAATATAGTCATAGTGGCTGGGAATTCACAAATACAAATATACAAAATGAAGATGGTAATTCCTGATTTGGGGGAAACATAGAAATCATAATGTGTGTGTAGGTAACAGGAGAGAGTGATAAGGTGACCAGATTTTAACATTGGTAAAGCGGGACACCATTGACGAGGGGGAGGGGGTTCTTGATTAAAAATTTGGTCTATCTCCCGCCGTTCCCTAGCTTGTGCATTCTTTCCAAAAATCGGGACTTTTTAAAAACGCCGCCAGACGCGGGACAAATTGTTAAAAATCAGGACTGTCCCGCCAAAAGCGAGGCGTCTGGTCACCTTAATTTAACCACTAGGGGAAATTTAGGAATAATCCACCAAAGAGGTGATGATTGAGGGAATCCAGCTTTCAGAGGAGGAATGTGAGGCACTAGGAGTTAATCAGGTAGAACAGAGGCAGAAGGGCAAGGATGGTAGGACCAACAGGGGAGCCTTACAGGAAGTGAATGAATGCACTGTTCAGGGCACAGGCCAAAGGAGGGGTGGAGGCCGATCTGGAGAAGCAGCTTGGGACCTGGCTGTCCTGCCCAAAAAGCTGGGAAAAGGAGCTTGGATTTTATCCTGAAGGCAGTGGGAAACCACTGACAGTTACTGGAGAGGGTCAAGATGCAAACGTGCATGGCAAAATATCACTTTGGCAAGACCGTGCAAGGGCATAGATTAAGGGAAATAGGAAGCTACTGCCATAGCCCAGACAAAACAAGATGAGGGGCTGAAAGGAGGCACAATGGGGAAGAAGAGGAAAGAGCTCTTTTGGCCTCACGAAGCTCCCACAGTTAAAGGCAGGAATGGTGCATGAACTCCAGAAGGTTGGCTCTTATACACTGTGCACCTGGAACCACGTTCTTATTTCTAAAGAGTTTCTGACTAATACTGTATGTTCCCAGGTCCAGGGCACTCACTTGAAGGAAGGAAACTAGCATAAGAGTTAATCTGTTTCAGCTGCACGGCCACCCCCACCCTTTCTCACCATAAATAATGGAAGGCAGCACTGGAAAAAGGGGCATCTGGTGGCAGTGAGGACCCCTCCCCTGCTGTGCTGGAGCTGTTGGCTCATCCCTGGAAATCACAACAATTGAGAATGCAGAATCGTTCTTTTCATCTTTTCTCACAGCATTATCCCAGCGACCTCATCCCCTAACAATGGCGTGGTTTGTGTTATGTTTTCCCCCATCACTGACCCTTCCCTCCATGGCACAACACGATGCTGTGCCCAGAGGCTGCTGAGGTTGTGAGTCCCACCGCCTCTGAGCAAGCCTTTGACAGGGATGATGCTCCTTCAGGAGACCTGTGAAGAATCAGGTTAAGAAGAGCAAGCTTAAGGGATGAGAAAGACCATTTTCTTCTCTATTAAACTAGCAAAAAATATTTTAATTGACATTTCCAGGGGTGGTAAGAGTGTGATTAAACAGGCACCCTTGTCCAATGCTCAAAGGTACCGGTATTTGTCATTATGATGCCATTAGGAAACAATCTGACAGCATTTCAAGAGCCTTAAAAGTATCTGTCTTCTTTTACCCAACAACTGATTAAAGGAATGAAAATTATATATGCATGAAGATATATGTTATAGCACTAGAAGGAAAAAGAAGTGGGGTAAAGTTTCAGTTCTTTAGTTTTATTTCTGTCTCCCCCTCTAACTTTCTGAAGGCTTTGTAAAATTGAGCTCTATGGCTCTGGGTAACATGGTATATAGTGGCAGGAATTGGAATATCTCACCTGTGTATACAACCTAAAGAAAATTCGCTATAGATTTACCAGTAAGTTACACATTAGAGGCCATCTATTCATTTTACAGGACAGCAAATTATTATTTAAAAAATTATTTAAAAATCATAAACTCATTTACACATTCAGTATACATGTAACACACACCATGCCAGGGGAGTAAACAATACAGACATGGCCTTGATCTCAGGGCCTAGTATCTAGCAGAGATGCCAACAAGAAACAAATAATTACAACAGAGCATGATTAGGATAAAAGAAAATGTGGTATGCTAGGGCAGTGAATTATCCTTACTGAAGAGGCCAGAAAAAGCCGGTGGAAAGAAGTTAAGGAATTTGAACTTCATCCTACAGACAATAGAAAACACTGGAATCTTTAAGAGGGGGAGTGCTATGGCTCCATTTCTGTTCTGAAAAGGTTACTCCAGCTGTTCTGTGAAGAGCTCAAAAGCAAGACTAGGATCAGGCACGTCCCAGTGAGAAATGGTGGTGGCTTAGACTACAGTGAGGCAATGGAGAGAAACAGAAGGTAACGTGAAAGAGACACTTAACAGCTAGAATCCACTTCCTCGTGACTGCTGAAATGTGAAGGGGGATGTAAATTTACGAGAAGAATGACTTCTAGGCTCCCAGTGTGAGCAAACTGATATCTACTAATGCAGGTTTCCTGGAGCACCAGAAATTTTGGTACAAGGTAGTTGATATGGAGTTCAATTTTATTTCATTTTTTTTAAAGATTTATTTTATTGTTTGAGAGAAGATGAGAGAGAAAGAAAAGGGGGAAAGGCCCAGAACAGTCTCCATAGTTGTACATCATTAGCTGTGACATGGTTTCATTCCACACAGGTGGATGTGGGGCTGTGGGGGGGCAGGAACCAAACTGGGGGGCCTCCCTCATGGGAGATGAGAACCTTCACAGTTGAGCCATGATGGTGGTTACCAGTTGTGCCATAGTTCAGCATACGGGTTTGCACTGGCCGGGGCCAGGATTTGATCTTCGGGCCTTGCATTTACAAGGCAAGGACTCCACCTGCTGAGCTCTGCCAGCATCACTCAGTTTTAGACATTTAGAATCAGAAGGTCCTCAAGACATCCTTGTGGAGCTGAACTATTGGTAAAGGATTTGGTCCTCAAAATGCATATGTGGACTGGAGATACAGATTTAGAAGTCATCAGCATATAAGGATGGTAACTGAGGCAGTGAGAATGTACATGATCACCTGTGTATCAAGGATTTATTGAGCTTAGCACAATACTAAGTGCTGTGAGAGAGGAAAGAAGGAATAGAGAGTTTTCCCAGATCATTCCTTCCAGGATGCCTTCCCATCATCCTGGGTTAATGAAAATCACTATTCCTACTACTTAACCTCTGTTACTTTTTGCACTTAAACCAGTCTGTGTTATACTTGTTGGCTGACTTATCTTTTGCCTACAGCTTGCAAGTTCCTTGCAGGCAGGAAGCATGGCTCACCTCTTTTTACTTCCAGCCCATAGCAGTGTCTGAGCATAGTATATGTGTTTGGAGTATTGATGCTGTAATTAGCAAACACAGAACAGATTACACTGTGTTTCTTCTAACACCTCTTGTTTTATAAGCATTATACTGGGGGAGGGAGAAGACTATATATGTTTTACTAAACTTGCTTTTGGACTTTTCAAAAGTACTTCACTTGCAGAAAAAAAAATTCTTAAATAGTGAAATTATTTCCACCTACTGTCAGGTCTTTGATCATGAGTACATATTGGTGTCTGTCACTAAACTCTGTTGATCTTCAGTAGCCTCCTCTGGTACTTCTGTAAGAGAAGCTCCTCCCAACAGCCTTGATATAAGTTTGATCCCAAGTGTGGTGACTGGGGAAGCCGGGATGGCTCAGTGGGTTAAGCGCTCACTTTGCAGTGCTGGGGACTGAGGATTGAATCCCGGCCCCGGCCCGTGCGGACCCATGTGCTGAACTGGGGAGTTCCCCCAGTTCAGTTCTCTCTCTGTCTCTGTCTCTGTCTCTCTCTCTCTGTCAAAAACAATAAAAATCCAAAACAACAACAACAACAACAAAAAACAAGTGTGGTGACTAATAAGTACTTACCTGTTCGTTTTGATATAGAAGATAGTACAAGAGACTAACACAGGGTTGGTCTCTACCCACATATAATCTCTGACAGCACAGACTACCAAAAGAGGACTGGGTAGAGGATAAATACAGATAAAATGTTAGGAATAGGGAAGATTAAATATTTATCTTCTACTCAGACAGAAGATTAAGTATATTAGAGCAGAGAGATACAGAGGAAAAGAGAATGTATAATGGTATAAAAAGAGAAGGGCTAGAAGGAAAGCAACAACTAGCCTTTGTAAGTTGTGGAAAGGTAAAAACACAATCTAACATTGGTAAGGGAAGGGGAATATTCGAGAGGCCAAATGATGTTAGGCACTGTGCTAAGGGATTTATATGCAGTCTCTCATTATTGACTATAATCCTATGAGGTAGGCATCCTCAATACCATTTTACAGATAGAGTAGCTGAGGTTCCAGGAAATAACGTAATTTTACCAAGGTGGCATGACACTCCAGTATTTCCAATGTCTAAAAGACTGTAAGGTAAGAATTATGCCTCTGGATAAAATTCCCTGGGCAGGATGGTCATTTTTCACTTATGGCCAGGGCCAGTTAATCCAAAATCATCAATTTTATAGTGATGTGCTGGAGTTAGCTTTTATCAGCTCATGAAAGCAGACTGTTAAATTTTCAGGAATTGTGTAATCCAGTTGGCTTTACCTTAGTGATTTGAAATCAACCATGATGGGATTATTTACATCGTGGAAACTAGCAAATGCTGCAAATTGGGTATTTTTTCCCTGAGAACCTACTGTTAAGCATTTACCAGCACAATGCTGCCTGAGAACCTCAGAGCATATGAAATGGAGTAACTTTCATTTCACTGCCAAGTCCCACCCAAGTCCCACCTATTGGTTCTAGTTCCTGACAAGAAATCTGAGATTTCATTTGTGGTTATCTACCATAAAGAACCTGCCAAAAACAAAGTGGTGTCAGTTATGGGAAGGGAGAGAGAGCAGCAGCAGCCATGTCATGTACCTGCTATTCCTGGCATACTCTGATGCTACAATTTCAGAGATGAATAAAGAGATCCAGAGAGGGAAGGTGATTTGCCTAAAGCCACAAAGTGAATTAGTGGCAGAACTAAGGATAGAAGCCAAACAACCTAACTTCTTTCTAGTCCAGTGATCTTTCCAGGACAGCACAGAGACCACAGAGTTAAGGACCTCTTCACTTAGCTAGCATCTCTATTAATAATATCAAATAACATCGTAGTGACAGTGACCACTAAGCAGGAGTGCTGCAGATGGCATACAAAATATAATGAGGGGTAGAGTAGAATGAACTTCTGGTTCTTTCAGCCCTAGTTCATGAGGCTAGGTTTCTAAGAACTCTATCTATCCTCATATGTACCTTCTTCCTGACCACAGAAATTACTCCCAACCAAAAGTCTGCGATTTCTAAGAATCTTAAGTGACTTAGTAACACCCTAACAACCAATACACTGTCAGCAGACAAAAGATATAGAGATTATTTTAGAGGGTGATCTTCCCAGAAAACATAAAATAAATAAATAGTATAAATAAAAAAGAAAATTCACAATAGCCTATTTCTATGAATATCAGTAATAAATTAACTGCAAATTAAGTTTGTTCATTTCTTTTTAAATATTGTGTATGGATCAAGAATCAAAAGACATAAAATGGTGAACAGTTAAAAAGTCTCCTTCCACATTAACCTCCGCCATCTTGTTCTGCTTTGTAGAGATAATCATTGTTATGAGTTTCTTGTGTTCCATTTCAAGATAAATTTATGTGTGCAACAATAAATATATATAGTATTTTACTTTTTTATACAAATAGTCATATCATATGATTTAATATCATTATAGATGGCATAACTGAGGATCACTTTTTTCTACTTGAATTATACCTTGGAGTTTATTCCATATCAGTATCTAAATAACTACTTTTTACAGAAGGTAATTTCAACCTTGTGAGATAGTCAGAGCAGGTATGTTCAGATCCATACCTTATTTAAAATCATCACAACTTGATGTTAAAGGAGGGCTAGCAAACACAAACACCATCCAAATGACAAAATTACTTAACATTTTAAAAGACAAAATGTTAAGGGATTATGTTTTTGCATTTATTTGGTTTTCCTTATAAAATGAAGTGATATATAGTGGTCATAGGCCAATAAGATAAGAGTAGTGATTGTATTAAATCAAATTTGTAATTTTTTTTCCTGTGAGTTCGGAAAAAGCTAAATGAAGAGCAAATAACTAAAATTATAGACATGAAATCATTTTGAAGGGCTTTCCTATACGAAAAAAAATGGTTACTTTAAATTACTGCTGTCTTATCTTATTCCAAGACAGATTTCAATTATTTATTATTATTTGTCTATGAAGGTGTCTACATTCTGCTAGGAGATCCTTGAGGGTAACAATGTGTTCATCTTGTATTCTCAGACAGGCAAAGTCACAGAGATAGATTGCTACCCTCAAACATGTCCAAAGAATATGCAGTTCTGACACAGTGGAATGAAAGCAAAGGAGAAATTGGGACAGAAATTGAGACATCCTTCTACACTCTAACCACAGCAGGTAAATCGCCATTTTTGCCTACTCATATGCTGAAGATCATTCAACTTAGTCTAGATGTACCATGTCTGTAATTCAATACAATTCTACAAATACATACTGAGCAGCTGTACTGGGTACACAGTAGCAACTCAATAAATCTATATCTGGGTCAATTTTTAATCTCTGTTATCTTATCATCACAGCTGTACACATCTAGTTGTCCTAATAGACTGTACCTGCTATCCCTGGCATAGTCTAATGCTCTAATTTTAGAGATGAAGAAAGAAGGCCAGAGAGGGAAGGTGATTTGCCTGAAGCCACATAGTGAATTAGTGGCAGAACTAAGGACAGAATTCAAACAATCTGACTTCTAGTCCAGTGAACTTTCCAGGACAGTCCAGAGACCATAGAGTTAAGGAAGTCTTAACTTAGCTAGCATCTCTATTAACTTCAAGGGATCATGCTTCAAACATCTTTGTATCTGAATATGAAATGGGTATGCTGGGCACTGAAAGTCTAATACATCAACAGAAAAAAGACCCATTAACTAACTCATTCTGAGAATCATCAGGGAGTAGGGGAGGAAATGAGGGGAGGTAAGTTATTAAGGAATGCTTCATGTGAAAGTAATAATATTTGAGGTGAGTCTTAAAGGATGAAAAATATTCCCAGAAGCAAGAGATGCCATATAGGAGAAATAAAAAATATTCTGAATGTAAAGGGGAAGGCATCATCATCAAAATGCATGTAGGTAGCAATATTCATGAAGTATTCAGGAAACAACACACAATTGAGTGCTTCTAGAGCCTATGGGGTCTCAGGAAAAGATAAGAATGAAAAAGTAGGTTGAGTCCCAATCACAGATTTGAGTAGAAAGAATATAATGTAAAGAAAGCATCAAGATTTAAGGGTAAGATAGAAATGGGTTTATAACCTAAACTCTTAATCACTAGCAGTGTGACTTTGGAGAGTTTAATCTCTTCACACTTTAGTATTTCCTTTGTAAGTATAACATATACCTTACTTAGGCTGACCATATTTCCTTGAAACAAAAAAAGGGACATTAGAATGACAAAAACAGGACAGGATTATGTAATATTCCATATTCATGGAAAAGTAAGACAATTACAAAAATTTTATGATATGAACATATTGCCCTAAAAATTATTCTTCAGTGACAAAACTTATACAAAACTTTTGGTAAACATAGAAGGGGACTGCATTTCACTATTGTACTATAAATATTTCTCCAAAGAAGTAATCTTACACAGCAAATTTCGGTCTTTCAACATCTTATCATAAAATTCTCACACTCCATGACACAAGTTTGTTTTTCAACTAACATAGCCCTCATTGTCTCAACACTTAATCTAGATTTCTCCTTTGACCACATACTGTTCATAACAAAGAATAAACCCTACAATATTACAAAAGTCTTGAAAGTCTAGGCATTTTTCACTCATTTCAGAATAAATCTCTCCCATCTATCAGATACAGAAACGTTTTCTTTATTCCATGTATCCAGCTGCCTCACAATTGTAGATTTTATGAGGTTCCATTGATCGACTACATGAGTATCTTCTGTTTCTCTGTGTGTGATGAGTTCTTTATTCAGATTTGTCCTGTATTTCTTTCCATTCAGGTGTCTTCCTTAGTAGCACCCACTTGAACTTCTCATTGTTTCCTACACTGTATTTCTACTTGTTGATATTCTAAACTGGTTTCATAGAATTCTCAACTACTTCAAAAAACTTATGGGGAAGCTAGGATGGCTCAGTGGGTTAGGCGCTCACTTTGCAGCGCCGGGGACCGAGGATCGAATCCCGGCCCCGGCCCGTGCGGAACCATATGCTGAACTGGGAGCTCCCCTAGTTCAGTTCTCTCTCTGTCTCTGTATCTCTCTCTCTCTCTCTCCTCTGTCAAAATAAATAAATAAATAAAAATATATAAAAACACACAAAAAAAACTTAGCCTCATTACTTTCTCCTGAATCTACTAACATTTTAAGTTGGTTTTTGAACATCAGTAGTTACAAACAGTCCACTTTTTCTGGACTCTAAATTCAATGTTTATGGCTACTTCTGTAGCTGAAATATTACCTTTTTCAATTAAACTTACATAAGTTTGGAATGTAGACACTTGATCTCTTGCATATAAAATACTTATGAAATATCATGAGAATTAAAAATAAATCTGTATGGCATACTACACTAAACACTGTCATGCAGGACTGCAGTGGCCAGACTGCCAAAAAATAAAAAAATGCACCAAAAAAAAAGAAAAGAAAAAGAAGAAGGAGGAATAAACACCCTGATTGCTATCACAAGCCATATGCTAATGTCCCACTGGAGAGTTTGTGCTATAATAAAAAATAAAAAAAATAGCTAATGGCCCGTTGAACCAAAATATGAGTCTGAAAAGTCTGAATCAAATTGAATGTAGGGCAGAAAGAATCTCTACGGGTGAAATGATGGTAGAATAATAGTAAGACGCACAGTCACTGCATCCCACACTCCTAACCTGATGGAAGCAAACAGCCAGGTGAGCCCATTCAGTACTTTATTTGTGTGCATGGAGACCGTCCTGGCTCCCACATGCTGAATGGGGCTTAGCGACCACCTCTTGAACTCCCCACCACTGCAGACAAGCAAGGGGTGGCATCTGACTGTCATTAGCTCAAAAAGCCTGGCCCTGACTGAATAAAGTAAATGACTTCCTCTTTCATCAAACTAGTAATTGTACTGCATGCAATGATTAGCATAGAGCTTTATGATAAACAACCCGTGTTCAGTTTTTTACAAAAAATGAAATATGGGACAAAATTGACATTTATATTAAAATAATGGAACAGATGGGAAATAAGAAAAATGGTACTATCCCATTTAAAATGGTACGTATGGTCAGCCTAACCTTACTAGATTAAATGAAGAAGAAATGGATGTTAAAGAGTTTTATAAACTGGCAAGTGCAACATCAATATTAATTGTTGTTATAATCATAAGCTGTGCTTTGGGAAAAAAGACTTATAGCCTTATTGAGGATTTCCTGAAGGTGACAGGAAAGCCTAGAAATGAAAAAGAGAAAGTGACAGTGAAGGGTGACTGTTTGCTAGTGCAGATGAAGATACAAGCCCTATCACCCTCACCTGCAGACCTGAGGACCTGTTTCTGAACCCTTCAGTAAGCAAGATTATCAGGAATGGATAGAGATTTCAACCATCAGATATTCATGACTCCAACCATTGAGAAAATAAATCCTGGGTCAATAATCTCAATGGAATGACAAAAATTATTTCCCATTACAGGGCATTTACTGGTAACACTGTATTTGCAGTCTTACCCGTTAAGGAGTCAACCAAAAACACTAAGTCAAAGGAGGCCTTTAAAAGGATATTAAGTATAACATGTTAATAACAAGGGAAACTGGATGTGGGATTTATGGAAACTCTGTACTATCTTCTCAATTTTTTCTATAAATCTAAAACTGAAGAAATTAAAGTCTATTTTTTAAAAAGTACATTACAGAACCAGAGTAGATATATTTGCAATAGCCAAAAACTGGAAACAATCCAGATATCCATCCACAGGAGTCTGAAGAAACAATCCGTGGTACCTTTGTGCAATGGAATACTACTTAGCAACAAAAAGGAATGGGCTATAAACACAATCAACAACATGGATGGGTCTCAAAAGTATTATACTGAGTGAAAGAAGCCTTACACAAAAGAGCACAAAATATAAGATTCTGTTTATGTGAAATTCTAAAACAGGCAAAGATAATCTATGGTGGAAAAAATCAGAACTGTGGTTGCTTCTGGGTGGTGGGGGTGGTAACCATCTGGCAAGGGGCGTCAGGAAATGTTCTGGGACGATGTTAATGATAGGTACTTGAGTTACATAGGTAGATGCACTTGTCAAATCTCAGAGAACACTCACTTGAGATTTGGGCATTTCACTTCATGTAAATTTTTACCTTAAAGAAAAATATTAAATAAATACTGGACTCTAGGTTAATGAGTCCATGCATATGCGTGCATGCTGAAATATTTAGGGAGAAATATACTGATGTTTGCAATTTAAATGTTTAAAAAAATAAGATGGATAATGGATGGATAGATGAATAAGTATGCGGTACAGAAAGTATAAAATATTAATGGCAGAATATAGATGGTAGATATATGGGTGCACACTGCAAAATTCTTTCAATGTTGCTGTATATTTGAAAACCTTCATTAAAAATTGTTCGGTAAAATAAGAAACATTTTGGGGTTCTATGTCCAGGTTGGGTGATTAGGAGAAAGATATTAAATTTAAGCTTATAAGGCCAGGCTTGTATGCTCTCAATAAAAATTCTTACATTTAACTCTTTACATGAATACATATAGCCTTTTCACATTTATCTTTATTTCATTCCCCAATCTAATTTATGTACCTCTCATCTGTGTTTTGAGAATACCTTCATTTTGGCATTTGTAGTACAATTTTGTGATCACTTTCATCTTTGTATCACCCTATTAGATTACTGAGGATTCCTTGAAGACAGGGTCTCATCTTTCCTTTTTGATTTTGCCAAGCACAGTACCTGATGTACGAGTATACAGAGGGCATTCTTTCAAACCTTTGCTGAATACATCCCATGGGTTACGAGGCAAGCAGGCTGGGGCAATCAGACTCTTTTCAAGGCCTGGGGAAATCTGGAAGATTTCCCATAGAAACATGTGATCCAAAACACATTCTCTGGAAGACATTCTGTACTTGGAAGGTTAACAACTGGACACAGAGAAATCTGTTTGTATTTCTTCATCCACTTTTTATCCTGTTATGTCACTACCTGAAGTACTTACTTGATGAAACTGGTGTGATCTATACTATAGGTTGGCTCCTTCTAACTCCAGCTACTCACCTCAAGTTGGAAATGCTAAAAAAGTAAAAAAATCACATTTACCAGGTTGCCTGCAACTAATCTGACAATTATTTGCAGTCACACAAGACTGGAAGTGAGGCAAACACCATTTTCCTGCTCTCTTGGCTGTTTTTTATTCCTTTTGGCAAGCAAAGGTGTACACATGAAAGGCTTTTATGCAGCTGAGGCATTTCCAGCTTCCTGAGTGCTGTGGAGAAGTTGCAGCAGTAGCATCTCGAATCTTATCTTCCAACCACTAGATCACAGGGTCAGAGTGGTGGTGGGCTATTAGACTGATCACTCTAGTGGTATTCTGAGTATCATTTATGGGGAACGTTCAACTTTAGTTCTTCCTACCATTTGGTAAGCACATAATTCCTTGTATCAAATGCCTGCCTGTTCAAAGTATCAGGAGTAGTTTCCATTTCTTACACTAATCCTTGGGTATAAAAATCAAGAAATAAGCTTGCGTGACTAGGAGCAAGGCCCCTGTGGATGAGAAAGGGGCTGCATTCTGGAGTTTCTCACGAGTACCTACGGTATTCAATATTCAAATAATTGTTGAACCCCACTTTGTGTCAAGCACTGGGCTAGGCACTGGCCTCACGAGACAGTGGTTAGCTTCCATATAGGAGATCCATGCTAACACGTGAAAAGAAGAGCCCATAGCGATGGATTCCTGAGAGAGGGGAGGAGTGGCCAGGATGAGAGCTGGTGAAGAGGCAGCTTCAAGAGAGGAGAGACAATGCTTACTTACACAGCAAACCAAAAGGTAAGTAGAATGTTGAGCATTTCATGCATAGCATATTCATATAAATTATCTCAATGAATATCCCTTCCTATCTCCCTTTTATTAGGGTTAACATGTAGCAGGCACTTTATACATGTTTTCTTATTTAACTTAGGAATACCTTATGAAGTAGAAACTGTTATTAGCTCCATAACTTGCCTGAGGTCTCACAGTCATTAAATAGCAGGGCCAGCACTCAAACTCATATATTTCTATCCAAATCCTACATTATTAAGGGATAACAAAGCCAGAATTTCAGTTCCTCAAGAGATATGTTTAAAAACTTCCATTGCACAAACATGAGGAATTGTCCTTATCATGGAAAACCTCTTTCCCTAAGTTTGAAGTCTTCAAGGTAAGGGAGCAGTGTCCACACTGCTCGGGTTCTAGAAAGGGATGATAGAGGTCCTAGGCTGGCTGAAATCAGACCAAACTCACAATGGACAAAGGGGAAGGGGGCACAGAAGGAAAACCGGTTGCTGTCACCACAGCTTCCTAACCAAGGCAGCTCTTTATCTCCTACACCATTGTTTACAGCTCAGAGGACACCATCCGGACCTAATAAATGAAAGTGTCCATTGGGAAAGGGGAAAACACACATGCCCCCTCTACATACAAAAGGACATTTGTGTCAGGCTGCCTAAGAGGCTGACACACACCAAGCACTTGCCCCTCCTCCCTTCACCCTTAGAAACCGACAAGAAAGGCAGCTTTCTGGTATTCCACAAAGAGGGGAGACTGTGGCAGGGAAGAGAACACACACTCTCTAAATCTGCTGACTTGAGTCATCCCCAAACTGACACAATGAGGAGAGGAAGACTTCAGGAAATGGGCAGACTATGTCCAAGAAAAGACTTCCTGCACGCAGTTAACGGGAAACTTACATGAAAAGGGAGGACTAAAAATACACAGGCTACTGGAAGCTCATGGGAGGCCCCTAGTTCTTCAAGAACTGTCTGAGAAGCTCCTGGGCTTGGGGCACCCCCTGCTTACCAACCCAGTGAGCTCAATTCAGCATTGGTTTTAGGAGCACTGTCCCAGAAAAATCCAGCCATGAATGCTGCTACTTTTCATATTGCATGGCTGGATACCTTCTGGACAGCCCTCAAATTCCCCAGAAGAGCTTATCAGGTACCTGATGTGATTTAAATTTCAATCTAATCATCAAGTCCTCATGTATTCTAGTCATTTAAGTCATTGTAGCACAGAAGGTAAAAGCCTTAAACACACAGATTGACTCAAATGATGAGAGAAGTGGATAGGTAGTACAAATGATATCCTATGTTCAAGTGAACTTTGATTATCAAGGACTAGAGCTCACAATTTAAGAGTTAGGAAGATTTAAAGGGTTGGAAAACCTGCATAGAGGTGGACATGGAATGCAGGACATTTATTAGCACTTGAAGGCTTTTGTAATTGCAAATCAGAGTTTGAACAACAGAGAAATAAAAAAATCCAGCATTAGGAGACCCAAAAAATAGCTGTTAGGGAGTATTGTTTGGTTTTGAGAAAGCACCTTTCTGTAGGTGCTTAGAGGCAGAAGCTGGCCCATGGTGTTCCCTCCATGCCCCAGGGCCTGAGCAGAAATTTAAAGGCAATGGTATTTGTTTTTAGAGCCTTCTCTTTTCCCTTCTCTTGCACTTCAGAAGCTTAATTTTGCTAAACATTTACTGAGCCCCACACAACAACAGACCAAGAGCCTCACAGTCTAATAGCAAAGGCTTGTCCTACAGATACTGGAAGCAAGGAGGGCTGCCTGGGACGCTGGCATAACTTCCAAATGGCCCCATCAGTATCTCCTCCCCATCCAGCAATTTACAGTCCTCACACCCAGACATTTGGGGCCCTGATTACGAAGGAAAATCTTATCACCAATCATCCATCAAACACCCAGACACATACCTTAAGTCCTTCCTCAAGGTATAATAAACAATTTGTTATAATAAACAATTTGAGGCCAAAGACCTTTCCGTGTCGTATTTTTATACTCAATGGGAGCCAGATATGGAGGTACAGTGGAAAACAAAACATAGGTGGTCCTATGTGATTAGAGTCTGGGGAGGCTGGGCTGGGAGAACACAAAGGGGCTCTACCAACCCCGCCCCCCCCCAGCCCACCTTCACAAATGTTCTGACTTCTTCTGTTGTAAAATCCCATAGATGTGTTTGTTGTTGCTACTCATACCTTCACTGATGTCTTGGCAGTGTTTGAGGTAGGCGAGCAATCCTTCTTTCCTAAATGCTGCTCCCAAATCCTTTGGATTACTTGACACCACAACTTCCTACATCTCTGTTCCTTTTCAGTCTTCGTAAGAATCCTTTCAAGGTCTATAATCCCCAGGATTTCATCCTCAGCATCTCCTTTTCTTACTCTATACACTCCTTGGTGATTTATATTTCTCTCAGTGCACAAAGTACTCCTCATGTTTGTACAATGTGTTTTCTTTTTTAAAGATTTATTTTATTGTTTTTGACAGAGAGACAGAGAGAAGGAGGAGGGCCCAGAGCAATCTCCATAGTTGTATGTCATCAGTTTTTGACATAATTTCATTCCACACAGGTGGGTGGGGGGTCACGCAGGGCAGGAACCAGGTGGGGACCTCCTGCATGGGAGGCACGTCCCCACAAGCTGAGGGCCGAACTGCCCCCCCCCCCCCCCGCCCCCACATGGGAAGCTCGCCCCAGTGAGAACCGAACCGGGAGGCCATACCCTAGCTTAGCACAGGGGTTTGCATGGGCCAGGGCCAGGACTCAATCCTTGGTCCCTGGAGCTGCAAAGCAAGAGCTCAACCCACTGAGACACACCAGCATCCCATGTACAGTGTTTTTAAATATATCTCTTGAAGAACTGAAATACTGGCTTTGTTATCTCTTAAGAACGTAGAATTTGGATCAAAAGATATGTCTTTGAGTGTTTGGCCCTACTATTTAATAACTGTAAGACCTCAGGCAAGTTATGGAGACACATCTCCAGACTATACTTTCGGAGCTTCTAGGCAGCCTTGAGTATAGTTGATACCCTCACTTCCATTGGGCTCCTTCCTATTCTCTGTGTCAGAAGGAAAGGGGGATAATTAATTGGCATCCCAAATCTCCCAAGTCTTGGTGAGCTGCTTATAATGTAAATAGATAATAATTACCATCTTGTGTTTTGTTTTGTTTTGTCTATGGATGTCTGCACAGTAAGTTTATTTTAGAACTTGGAAATATAGGTATCACAGCTATCATTTCATATGCTATATCTAAACAACAACCATCATCAAACAGTGAAAACTGGACAGGAATAAAAGGTATGGAAAGATTAAGTGGCTAAAGAGTATGAGAAAAACGATGTTAGGAAACTCTTTAGTTTTGCGCAGTTAGAAACAAAACAAACAAACAAATTGCATGAATGACTTAAGAAGGGATATAAATTATACTAAAATATTTTGGCATCTACTTTCATCTCTATTTGTAAAACCACAGAATCATGGTGAAGAGAACAGACTCACTGGATTCAGCTACTCTGAAATCTGGCTGTGATAACTTTGGCATCTACATTTCACTATGGGCTTCTGAAGACTATGGCACTAGCAGAGAATAATGGTGAAGGAATCTTGGATTGGACCACAGGGCTCTCCAACTGGCTTTGCTACTGAATACTCCTTGCTAAATGTTCATTTATTATCTTCAAGTTCCTAAATCCCTACACATTATTAACATTTGGTCTCAGCAAAATATCAAATAGTTATTTACACCTCATTGTAGAGTTTAGTCAATGGGTTTGATTTCCTTACCCACTATTATTGGCCTCTTAAGTCAACCCTCCCAAAAGACATAAGGACAGTGGTACAGTGTCCAAAAAGCACCAAAGAAGATACACTGGAAAAGTTTCCTTTTAGCTGAAATCTCATAGATGGCAGTAAGAAGGCAGGAGATTTTGCCCTACTATAAATTACAGCAAAATTCCTCATAGCTAAGTCAGAGTCAAGATTTAGTTAAGAAGAAACTGGAGAGTAATAAAAAAGGAATGATATACTTCATCCCTTGACATCCTATTCTCTTAGAAGGAAAAGAATAAGGGGGAAGTTGAAAAAAAACCAAAAAAACTAGTGCAGGTTTAAGAAAATAAAATTATTCCCCCACAGAAGAACATTATTCTAATCACTCCCCACCCTACATTACCTCAAATTCAGCTAATGATGAGAAACAGAAAATGTTCTGTCAATAAGTAAATAGCAACTGAGTTCCTCCCTACATTCCAGAAGACATAACTCTATGAAGACCATGAAATTCCAGAGCTCCAAACCTAGCTAAGAAGCCATGTACACTTTTAAAACATAAAGTAGCAAATAAACATTGTAAGTCATAAGTGATATTAGGAGATCAGAAGAGTGAGCAACTGCTGTGGTTCTGGGTGGTCTAAAAAGGCTTTATAAACAACAGACCTGGAGTTGTGCCAGGTCAATGTGAAGGTTTGCACTGTGCTATTCTTCCTGGATGACCTTTTTCCTTTGGCTCAATCATCAAAGATCCTTCTAAACACGCAATAACAACCACCCCCAAAAAACTCCTTACACAGGTAATAAAAATACTTCATAAAGTATAAAATTAAATATCATATCCCGCCAATCTGTCACCATCATCATCATTACAACAGCATTTAACATTAACTGAATGTTATGTTAGACACTACACTGTTGACTAAATAATATATTACCCCTTCTTAATCTCCATCTTCCTTATTTGCCTTCATTATAGTCTAGAAACGCAGAACATTTGCTTTCCTGTGCTTCCATCTAACTGGAGGTATTCATGTGTCACAGTTCTTGACAATAAGACATAAGCAGAAATCTGCTAGGGACTAGTGTGAAAGCTTCTGATTTTCTTGCTATCATAAGGTTGAAAGTCAAAACATGGATGGCTGAATGGGAACCTATAAAAAATAAGCATTAAGGATCACAATATTGAGTCTCAAAACCAAAGGCAGCAACTGCTTGTTCCAGACTTCTCATAATGTGCTATCAATTAAACAGCTATAGTCAGCTTAATAAATTGAAAATATTCCTGATATAAATACCATATGCTTAGCCAAGGTTATAAAGTAGGTAGGTGACAGAAACAGAATTCAAGCCCATGTCTGACAGATTCAAAACCCTGACTTTTATCCACTCTTCTAACAAGGGTGTACTCGGTGCTATGAAAACTTCAGTCTTAATGACCAGTCCTATGGTTGTTTTGGTTGTAGGGACTAGACATTCTATGATGGTCACAGCCATTCTCACAAAACTTTATATTATGGATACATCTTAATACTAATTTGTTTAAATAAATAAATAAATAAACCCAGGGGAAAAAAATCCCAATGACTCCAATTTCATTGTCTTTAGCCTAGGGTCAAAGGGATTCAATCAATGTATTGACTTGTATCAGTTACTTTCTTCTGATTCCCTTCCTCACAAGTCTATGACCCTCTTCTTTCATTTTAACTTTCTTTCACATTGGAAATCCAGAGAAATTTAACATTTGCCTACAGAAACTTTCCATTTTCCCTTTCTTTTTTCTGCACCCATTTGGACTTTCAAGATGGCCTTAAATGAGTTCTGCCCTTGTTTTCTATACAATAGACAAGTTTCATTTCCACAAAGTAAGAATCTGATAACACTTAAAAATAAACAACAGACTGTTCTGGAGGGTCACTTATCCCCTTACAAGCAAGCAAACTGGAAGGTCATTAAGAAATATTTCAAAGCCTAAAACAACACTGAGCTGATGGTGACAGTGGTCAGCTGTTGCCAGCTGCTAGGGTTTGCATGGCTTTACTCTCAAGTGAAATGTACTCTTCATCTGTGGTTATGACTGGCCATTACACAGGAGGATTAATGGGGCTGCTTTTCACTGTCATGGAAAGCTTAATATACGTTCTTTATGTGGATCCCTAAGAGCAGACATCCTCTTTGCAAAGCTGATAGGTCACTTCCCTCAACCAATTAGCTAATTGTCTGAAATCACTCCTCATAGATCAAGAAAAACTGTCTTGTGAATGAACTCTGTTCATGCAGAAAGCAAGAGCCTTTTGTTTCCTTTTGAAGACCCTATTCAACTCTAAGGCCCTTTCCATCTACAAAATTCTAAATTCTACAAATGTGAACAATCAGCTCCAAGGAATGAATCCTTCTGCCTTTACAGCAAATGAGTACTTTTTTGACTTATTTAAGAGAAAATTGTTTAAGAGAAATTATTTAGGAGGAAATTGTTTTTTAAATGTAGCATCCTGATGGCACCAGGTGTGAAATGGTAAATAAAAGAACAAGCAGTTGAGTTGGTCATCTTTGGCTGATTCCTTTAAAGCTCGCCAGACTGATGTCACTGTGGATGCATTCTATTCTGCTGTCTTAGTGAAGTCTCTCTAAAAAACTGATAGACTGACTGCCCAGTTCTAATCAAAACATAGCATCAAATTCTAAAAGTTCAGAGCTATTTGGAACACTGGAGCTGGCTGGCTCTCACTGAATAAAGAGAAGTGAGTGGCCCCTTTGTTGTGATTAATACTAGGTATTGAAAACAACCTCTTGGGGAAGCTGGGATGGCTCAACAAGTTAAGCGCTCACTTTGCAGCCCCAGGGACCAAGGATAGAATCCCGGCCCCAGCCTGTGTGGACCCATATGCTGGACTGGGGTGTGCTTCCCATGCAGGAAACCCCCAATTCAGTTCTCCCCCCAACCCCCTCCCCATTCGGCCCCTGGCTCATGGGGGCGTGCCTTCCACAAAGGAGGCCCCCAGCCCAGCTCCTGCCCTGTGCGGCCCCCACCCACCTCTGTGGAATGAAACCACGTCAAAACTGATGATGTGCAACTATGAAGACTGCTCTGGGCCCTCCCCCTTCTCTGTCTCTCTCTGTCTCTGTCAAGAACAATGAAATCTTAAAAAATAGAAAAGAAAACAACTTCTTGTTCTCTCTTAGGGGTCCAAATATTTGGACTACCAGGTTAAGATGGGCTGAGAATCAATCACTTTCCATTGAGTGAAAAGACAACCGTTTTTATACTATTTGCATAGTGTCATTCACTGACCCTTATTTCTTGCTTCCAATTATAGCTCTATTTTGTTCAGATTTCTACAGTTTCCTTTGCCATTCCCCCTACTACTTAGACTTCTTTCTTCAAAAGTCCAAAATCTGACAAATGAAGATGCACAAGAAAAGGAAAACTCAAATCTCTTGGATTTGGGAACATTGGAAAAGCTTTACTGGAAGTGGTATGAAAGCTAAATGAGGACGTATGAATTTTAATAAATAGAGATGGGGAAAGGATTAGAAAGAAACTCACCAGGAAAAAAAAAGAAAGGAAAGAGTATTTACCATGTGACAGAAACCATGCTAAGTACTTTAACATAAATTCTCATCTATACCTTATCACAGACCATGCTGGGAAAGGTAGTATTATTATTCTTCAAAACCTTTAACCAGCCTAAGAAACTTGTCTAAGGTTACATACCAAACAAGAGGTGAATCTATGTTTCAAACCCAGATCCAGCTTCAAATTATCTCTTTCCCCACCACACTGGCATGGAGGCAGGGAAGGACAAGGCTCACTTATGAATAGGAACTGAGACAATACAGTAGGCAAATGTGTATCGACTTCTGAGTATCTGCTCTCTTTGGAAGTCACCATTTTTTAAGAAAAGGGAGGAGGGCATCAGTGATGCCAGGATAGCTCAGCAGGTTGAGTGCTTGCCTTACAACCACAAGGTCCAAGGATCGAGTCCCAGCCCCAGCCAGGGTAAACCTGTATACCCATGCAAACCCATATGATGGACTGCAGCACAACTGGTAACCTCTAGGATAGTGGCGAAGGTTCTTGCCTCCCACGTGGGAGGTCCCCAGTTCGGTTCCCACCCCACACGACCCCACATCCACCTGTGTGGAATGAAACTATGTCACAACTAATGATGTACAACTGTGGAGACTGCTCTGGGCCTTCCTTCCTTCTCTCTCGCTCCCTCTCCCTCTCACCTTCTCTCAAACAATAAATCTTTTTTTTATTTTTTAATGGGGTCCTAGGAGACAGACTCCATTATTATTATATTTTATTATTATTATATTATTTATATATTATATTATTATTATTATTATATTAGGTATAACTAGAGTGAAATTGTTGACCATTTTGACAAGATAATCAGAATAGGCAGTAAGTCATATTGAAACTACCAGCAGACTGGAGCTGATGATTCTAGGTCAGGACCAACGTGGTTGCCTCTTTTATCATCTTCATTTGGCAACATATTTGAACTGAATCTAAATCCTACCTGAGCCTTGATTCCCATATCTACCAGTGATCTAGCCCGACCTATCCAAAAGACAATGATTACTTGAGGGGATTACATGGGCCCCTACTGTCACAACTACAGTTAGTATGTTACATGGTTTCCCCAAACATATCTCATGGTCTTTTCTCACTTACCAACATTGTCTCCTTTCCGATTGCTCTATTCACAGGCTCCAAAACAAGACCAGGAACATATTAGTTGCTTAACCCCTTGACATATTTGTACAAAGACATCTTGGATATGTTATGTGCTTCTTAAGCCATTGTAAACATGGATGTCTCAGCGACCTGAGATGCACACAGATTTAATTTGCTTTGAGTGCAGTTATAATGCAAATATTATCAAGAAATAATTATATATATTCAGTGTTAAAGTGTGAACTGTAGAAATAATCCTTTTAAGATGTCGGTTTTGAATCTGTATGAAAGTGACACTGAAAAACAATGGGGTTTTCGAGTAAAAACAGTGAGACTGATATTCAACAAATTTGTATGGCTGACTATTCAACAGAAGATTCAAATTCAAGTGAAAGTAGCCCTATCCACCGTAATGTTTGTAAATGTGCAAGATCAAGCAGTGATGATTGTGATTCAGGAGATGAAGAATGAAATTAGGAAGAAAGAGAAAATATTCCAAATATAAAACCATTTACTCAAATTGCTGGCATAAAAACTTAAGTTTTGCAAAGACTTGGAGTAAATTCTATGCCTGTGTTTTGAACCAAGTGCTAAGTAATTTTTTGAAATGATAACCATAGAAGAATAGATACACAAGTCAAAAGATAAAGGACCAGAACTCAAAAAGGGGCGAGGAGTGGTTTCCAGTAACAAGTGATGAAATGAAATGAAAGCACATCTTTTGTTATATATCATTATGTCAGTAGTTCAAAAATCTAAAATTGATGCGTACTGGTCAAAAAGAGCAGTATTAGAGACATTGGTATTTTCAAAAACGATGCCTCACAAACATTTCTTGGTTATATCACATATTCTTCACTTTGTGGATAATGAAACTGTATGTAAAGAAGACAGTACGAAAGTGCGAGGTATAGTTGACTATTTGAATAAGTTTGAATAATTATACACTCTGAAAAAGTTGTCTCCCTAGGCAAGTCACTGATGAAATTCAAAGGGCAGCTGGGGTATGTGCAATTCATAGCTAATAAACATGCCAGATTTGGAATCAAAATTCACAAGTTATGAGAACCCAATATTGGACATTGCACCCACAAACGCTAAGTTAAAAAAGAAACAGTATTTATTGCTCACATAGAATTTCACTTACCGGTAATTGTTATGTCAAGGGATTAATAAAAGTTTACTGAAGGAACTGTAAATAATAGACATTCAATGAATGTCTGTTGAGTAAATAAATGAACCGGATGCTTCCGTTGGAAGAAGTGGATAAGAGATGTTAAGCTATAGACTGACTCAAGGTTAGAGAACTGGGGTACAATGCATAAAGTAAGTGGTAAATACAAACTGGAGGTGCTAGATGAGCTGGGGTACCCTGAATGCCAGGCATTGGACTTTATTTTATAGGCAACAACAAAAAAAGAAATCCTGAATGTTGCTGAGGATGAAAAAAATGTTCAGATGGTGGTTGGGAGGAGGTGAGTGACACCCACAATGGTTCTAGGTTGTCAGAGAAAAGCCTGAAGATACCTAACAACTGTTGAGAAGACAGTGAACTCCCAGAAGGAGAGGGTCAGAAAGATGGATAGAAAACAGAAAATCCTTATTTTTATTTCACAAACTTCCTCCTTTTCATGATGACACCAAAGGTCTAATTTCCTCACTATTTCCTCTCTATTGCGAGCCTATCCTTTGTTTTAGTTTATTCTTCTCTTCAGGAATCATCTTCCTTTGACCATTCCTCAGTATTTCTGAGTCAAATTATCATTTGATGGGATAAATGTAATGTCTCACAACCTCAAAATTGTTTAAAAATGCCTCAGCATTTCCAGCCTCTGTGGGCGAGAAAGACCAGTCTAAATTTACTGTGCTCTTTCTTGTCCCTGTGGACAAGACAAACTTCGCCTACTCAGTTCTGAACAGAGCCAAAACCGAATAAAATGATGTCTCTCTGCCTTCCCGACTGTAGCACAGCAAAAATAAATACAGGAAGTACCTCATTTTGTAACACATGAAAATAAGAATAGTCAGAGAAACAGAAATTTGTACCCACAATGTACTGTCCTTTGCTTCTGCTGACATTCTAGTGAATGCTATCAACTGATCTGCCTAGAACTCACCCCATGCCTTTGCTCAAGCCCATCTTTACACCTTATGCACCCCCACCCCCATTGCCCAAACTACGTTGAAATTACATTCCACCTTCAAGGGCTACCTTAAATACCAGCTTCTCCAGGCTGTCTTCTATGACCTTTTAAATGGCATGCAAAAACTTCCCCATCTAATCCCCTTTAACTCCTTGGCTGTACCTCTTATTACAAATCACAAAAAGACAAAAAGATAGTTTCTTATGAGTGTGTCTTGTTTCCCACTCTTTTCTCTTTATTAGAAATTGGTTTTGAGGCCATAGTCTGTACCATTTGGACATCAACCACAGTTCCTAGTGTAGCATGTGTATTTAGTACAATTAAAAGGCTCTCAAATACTTGCTGAAATAAATTAATGAAAATATTACCTTCAGTGAGCTTTTATAGATAATATTTTAGGACCTGATTATCACTATCTTACAAATAATAAAAAGAAGGCTCATAAAAGTTAAGTGATTCAAAAAAGAAGTCATGCTTTCCACAGAAGTTAAGATAAAATGCCCACATAAGAGGATTCAGACTGAATCTAGTACCTCTTGGTTAACTGCTCTCATCTTTTATTGAATAGTCCACTGAGAACATACTTTTTTTGAATAAATTTGTCAACATGTATATCAAGAGCCATAAAAAGAATTCATATAGGGGAAGCCAGGATGGCTCAGTGGGTTAAGCACTCACTTTGCAGCCCTGGGGACCGAGGATCAAATCCTGGTCCCGGCCCGAGTGGACCCATATGCTGAATTGGGGAGCTCCCCCAGTTCAGTTCTCACCAGGGTGTGAGACCCTGGCTCATTTCCTGCCCCGTGCAGCCCTGCGCCCACCTGTGGAATGAAACTATGTGGAAAAACCAATGATGTGCAATTATGGAGACTGTTCTGGGTCCGCCCCCTTCTCTCTGTCTCTCTATCTCTCTCTGTCAAAAACAATAAAAATAAATCTTAAAAAAATTTATATAATCTGAACCAGTATGTCTACTTTCAGAAATTCATCTTAAGAAAGTATCGAGAGATGCAGAAAGACTTATGAATTAACATGACTATTGTACTGTTGCTCAATCCTAAGGGTCAGGAGAGAGAAAAAAGGTGGGTGGGAGGGGGGGAATAGACCAGAAATTTAAACTCTTTTCAAAAGATGAAAACTAGATGTAATTATATAATTATACTGGCAGATGCACCACATTGTTTAAAGATTTATTTTTATTGTTTTTTGACAGAGAGAGACCGGGGAGGGGGGTCGGGGGGACAAAGCAATCTCCATAGTTGACATTAGTATTCCATATAGTTTCACTCCACAGGTGGGTACAGGGCTGCGCAGGGCAGGAACTGGGCCAGGAGCCTTCCACGTAGGCCCCGGCAAGAACTGAACTGGGGGCACACCCCAGTTCGGCATATGGGTCCACCTGGGCTGGGGCCATGATTCTATCCTCGGTCTCTGGGGCTGCAAAGCGAGCACTTACCGGTAACCTGCTGAGCCATCCCAGCTTCACCCACCACATTACTGATGTACTACAATGTAGATGTATCTACACATAACCCAAGTAATGGAAGGCAGGTAAAAGAATATGGGGAAAATTTGCATACAGTAGCCAATGTTATTCCTTGATGCAGCCTTGAAAGGTGCCATGTTGGAGATTAGAGGAGCATTGTTCAAAAGAAATGCAATACATGCCACATATGCAATTTTCAAGTTTCTTTTCAGGATTTATTTTTATTGTTTTTGACAGAGAGAGAGAGAGACAGAGAGAAGGAGGGCCCAGAGTAGACTCACAGTTGCACGTCATTGGTTTTTTACATAGTTTCATTCCACAAGTGGGTAAGGGGCAATGCAGGGCAGGAACCAGCTGGGGGCCTCCCACATGGAGCTTGCCCCAGTGAGAACCAAACTGGGGGCAAACCACAGTTCAGCATATAGCTCTGCACAGGCTGGGTCCAAGATCTGATCCCCAGACCCCAGGGCTGCAAGACGAGCGCTAAACCCACTGAGCCATCCCAGCATCCCTTAAAGTTTCTTTTTACATGTAAAAAGTAAAAAGAAACAGGTGAACTTAATTTTAATAATATATCCACAACATTATCACTTCAACATATAGTCAATATAAAAATAAGGCATCTTCTTTCTTTTTAAAAATCTGGTATGTATTGTTTTCAGTTTATCAATATATTTAAAAATACATACATATATATATATGTATATATATACACAAAAAAGAACAGTCATCCATATTTCCACTTTCCAGTGTTAAAAATTTATCATCTTGGTATATTTTTGTGTTTTTAAAAATGCTGTTATTTTGGGAGAAGTCGGGATGGTTCATCAGGTTAAGTGCTTTCTTTGCAGACCCAGGGACTAAGGATGGAATCCTGGCCCTGGCCCGTGCAGACCCATATGCTGAACTGGGGTGTGCTCCCCATGCGGGAGGTCCCAGGTTGGTCTGGCCCCTGGCTGGAGGCAGCGTGCCTCCCATGAGGGAGGCCCCCAAGCCAGTTCCCGCCCAGCACAGTCCCCACACACCTGTGTGGAACGAAACCATGTGGAAAATTGATGATGTCAAACTATGGAGACTTCTCTGGGCCCTCCCCTTCCCCTTCTCTCTGTCTCTCTCTGTCTCTGTCAAAAACGATTTTAAAAATCTTTTTTAAAATGCTGTTATTTTTGTTTAAAAGGGGCTCATTATAAAAATTTTAGGGGAAGCCGGGATGGCTCAGTGGGTTAAGCACTCACTTTGCAGCACCAGGGATCGAGGACCGAATCCCAGCGCCAGCCCATGTGGACCCATGTGCTGAACTGGGGAGTGCCCCCAGTTCAGTTCTCTCTCTGTCTCTGTATCTCTCTCTCTCTCTCTGTCAAAAACAATAAAAAAATTTTTTTAAATAGAGAAATGGATAAAGATGAAAAAATTCACCCAATCCTACCACTCTTCAAAAAAATAATTGTTAATATTAAACATCATTTAAAGAAAATTTATGCATATATATAAATAGATCAACCAGAAATTTTTAAGATGAAATCTTATTATAAAAGCACTTTAATGAAAAATACTATAATTTTCCTTGAATTTAATAGAAGAAAAACTGAAAAAGCTATAAATTTCAAAAAAATGATTTCTTTCTTTTTTTGCTCTATGTTTATCAATTTTATTATATTTTGGGGTATTTATTTTTGTCATTGTTGCTTTTAGAATTATGGAAACGAAGGTTAGATTTGTTTGGGTATTTATTTTTCAAATTTACTGGAGTGACATTAGTCAGCAAAGTTCCAGGTGTACAATTCTACATCATCTATGTGTTGCATCATAAGCTCACCACCCAGAATCAGATTTTTGTTTTTTTCCATCACCACATACTTGGACCCCACACCCTTTTCTGCCTTCCCCTCTGGCAGCCACTAAACTATTGTCTGTGCCCATGAACTTTTTGTTTATTTTGATTATTCATTTATTCTGTTCTTTAAATTCCACATTTAAACGAGATCATATAGTATTTGTCTTTTTCAGTCTGACTTATTTCACTTAGCATGATATTTTCTAGTTCCGTCCATGCTGTTGCAAAAGGTACAATTTTATTCTTCTTTATGGCTGCGTAGTACTCCATTGTGTAAATGTACCACAGCTTCTTTATCCAATAATTTATTGATGGGCTTTTAGGTGGTTTCCATATCTTGGCTATTGTGAATAATGCTGCAATGATCATAGGCGTGCATAAATTTCTTTGAATTAGTGTTTTGGAATTCTTTGGATAAATACCCAGGAGTAGAACTGCTAGATCATAAAGTAGTTTCATTTTTAATTTTTTGAGGAACCTCTATACCAGGGGTGGCCAACAGGTCGATCGCAGTCAACCAACCAGTCGATCGAGAGGCCAATTTTGGTCGATCGTCAATCGCTCGCAATGTCTGGGGTGGAATTCGGTGTACCATGGACTTTGAAGCGATTGTAGAAGACAAAACTTTCTAGCAATAGTTTAATGCATTCTGGGAATTTGCCAAGGTCATAAATTCCTAGAATTCTGACAGCCTGACACTGTGATCTCCGCCCACCCAGACAATACATTTTGACTTATGTGTTACACTTGTCACCGGACGCAACGCGGGAACGCAACAGTTACGACTCGACTCATTAAAGAACACAGTCAGTTAGCTTGAATATTTGGAAGTGTCATACGGTAGCTTCTTTTCTTTTGTATTAACAGTATCATTATCAATCAATATTATTTATCCTCGGTGACCACGTTGAGTTTCAATTTTTCTTCTGTTTAAAATGTAAGTACCGGTACCTTTTCTTTGTTTTAAATTAAATTGCTTTTCTTACCTATCTATTTACTTGGTAAGTGAGCATTCTTGGCAACAGATCTCTAAACTGCGGTCATTACACTGAGAGAAAAATAAGGGACAGTATTACAAATATACCGTATTAGGAATAACAATAATTCTATTTAAATTAAGAAGTCAGTATTGTAAACCGTAATAAATATATTGTCACTTTAACATACTTCTTGTAAATTTGAATATATCTATATTAGATTTTAATATACTTGTATTGTTGTCCCCGATCGTAATATGCAGTATTGTTATTATTTCTCTCAATGTAACGGAGATAATTGCCACAGTTCATGAGTTTTTGAATTTTCGAAGAAAATATTTAATTCAATATTTATTCTTTAAATTGTCATATTTCTTTGCATTCTAGTATACCCATGAACATGAGTAGTAAACCGAAAAAATCGAAAACTTATCACTTCAATGAAGAATGGGAACTCGATTACTTTTTTACAATGGTGAATAATAAATGTTGTTGTTTAATATGCCTTACCTCGGTAGCCATTGCTAAAAAGGGTAATCTGGAGAGACATTTTTTAGCTTTACATAACAAGTATCAAGCAGATTATCCACCAAATTCCGAACTGAGAAAACATAAAGTTAGGGATTTTAAAACTCAATTAACAAATCAACAAAGCATTTTTAAAAAGCCAAGGTTGAAGTCACAAGCAGTAACTACTGCATCATTCAAAGTAAGCTATCTCTTAGCAAAACAATGTAAGCCATTTTCCGACAGTGAATTTGTAAAGGAAATTTTTTTGGAAATGTCAGATTCACTTTTTAACGAT
>PVKE010014928.1:0-34215 GCA_004027555.1 Craseonycteris thonglongyai
AAGACTCATTTTTTCACACTAAAAATGTGGAGAAACTGGAAGTCTTTTGTTTTCCCCCCAAAAAATTATTTTGAGACTGAATTGAGACTATTAAATTCTAAAATAGATAACATTTGTTAGTTAAAGCCATGGTTATTTGGATTTCCCCAATTTGGAATGGGGCTGGGCTGACATTTAATCATTGTACTATTCTTAGGGGAAAATAGCCATAATAAGCAATTTAATCATAAATAGAACTGTATGAGAGTATTATTGTCTTCTTTCAATACAGTGTAATAAAATTAACTGCTTGGGACTGCTATTTGATATACCAATTTGACTATTATTCCCATCTGTATATATAAGTTAGGAAGCATTTAGTAGGCAGCACTTAATTTCTGTTTGCTTACATGTATCCCTGAAACCTTTACTCATTTAAAAATATTCCTTAATTTGAATTTATACTAATTTAGGCAGGCCTTTTTTTACTTTCCCTTCACTTAGTCTAAAATTAATGAGATTTTATTTTGTTAAATGTGGAGCTTTGCCAGAATGAGATCGAAGCTATTAGCAATTATTTTGGTATACATAATGAAGACATAGGAATAAATATTGTTGATATTTTAAGAGTTTTTTTGTGAAGAACAGAATTTACAGTCACATGCTTGCAATACTTTTTTCATGCTGTAATATTATATTCTCATATCTTTATCAACAATAGCACTGTGCCTAGCATGGAGGAAGTTATTTTATAATATATTTTAATCTTTCATAGTATACTAGGGGGTATAAAACTAATGAAATGTTAGAGAATAATGTGAAATCTAAATGTCAGTTACTAAATTGTGAAGGTGACAAAAAGAATTGGAGAAAATAAAAGTAAAACTTGATGCGGCAAATATGCTGAGAAATGAGTGTGACCCTCTTTAGCTTTTCATCATGCAATGTTTTCAGAACATGTTCAATTCATGTGTATGTTCTCACTGATAACATTGGTGTTGTTTTCATTTTATAGATAAAAAGACAGTCTACTCAAAGTTATAGCTTAGTCAAAGGAAGTTCTGAGACAACATTGCTAAAAATTTAGAGATTATTCTAATAATCCAGGTAAAAGGTTAATAGAGGCCCAGGTCAGGGTGGTAGCAACTGAAGTGGGTTGATATAAAAGACGCTGAAGGAAAAATGAAATAGACTTGGTGATGAGTAATACAGGGGACAGAGAAAGCAGAAGGGGCAAAGATAGCCACAGAGATTCAGAGCCAGAGAGAATGGAGAGTGGTTGGCATTGCTAGATACTGGGAAGTTGGGAGAGGAAACTAGTGGCAAAAATTTCAGAGCAAATTAATTTTTAACATGTTGAATTTGAAGTCACTGGGAAACAAACACCCAGTAAGACAGAGGAGAAAAGACTGACAGTCACTAATATAAAGTCCCTAACACGGAAGTAGTACACCTAAATGGAGCAAAGCCCCAAGCCCTGGATCTCAGCTTAGTGCCCCCCTAGTCAAGGGAGATGAAGCGCACCAAAGGCAAGGGGGCGGGGTTGAGGAGGTCAACAAAGAGCGGATGGTCCACAGAGGCAAGCATAGGCCATCCAAGACAGAGGGACTCACAGGTACCTGAAGGCAGAGGTGGAGGGTTTTCATTAGTTGCCACCAATAATGGATAGTTTTTAGTTAGATTTTTGTAACCAGACACCATTATGACTGTGTCACAAGTAACCAGCCTGTGTATTTCAATCCTTCAGGTGGTATTGGAATGCTATGTAAGAAAGGACTTGGTCTACACCAAAGCCAACCCAACCTTTCATCATTGGAAGGTCGACAATAGGAAGTTTGGACTTACTTTCCAAAGTCCTGCTGATGCCCGAGCCTTTGACAGGGGAGTGAGGAAAGCAATCGAAGACCTTATAGAAGGTATTGAATTTGTCATTGCATTCTTAGTGGGACTATGGCAATGTTCCGAGTTTTTTTGTTTTGTGTTTTTAATTCCAGTGGTCTGCCATCATATATTTATGGTTTATTTGCAGGAGGGTTGGGGGCCAGGTCAAAACTTGAGGAACATCCAAAGAGAACAATTATAAAGTGAGTGTGCAGGGAAAGAGGAGATGGGTTTCAGAGGGAAGAGTGGTCTCAATTGGTTTTTAGACTCTGCTCTGAAGAGACAAGTTCTGGACTTCCGGGTGAATGTCTTCGTGGTGGATTTTACCTTTTCCTGACTATTGAAATGGCTTTGGTCTGATCTGGCTTGGCTCAGAAGTAGAAAATGGATTCCAGTGGGCCCAGAAGGCTCCAGGCAACCTCCCTGCCCTCCTATAATCAGAGCCCAGATCTACTACAGCTGCCACTGTAAAGGGAAGGGTTGGGGTCTGTGATTCCTACAGCCTTGGTTCAATTTAGGCCTTGATCTGTGATGAATGCGTAGTAGACTTTGTGTTGCATTTCATCCTGGCCTGGAAGGCTCGTGGGCAGTCAATTCTCAGGGCTTTTCTAGAGTCCACAGATACAAACACACAAATTCCCCACTTTTAACACATTAAGTTATCAGATCACAGGATTAACGGCATCACAGCCCTCTGAAGAAAGAAATATCTACCAAGAAGCCAAACTCAGAATTTGGGGAAATTAATCGCAAAAGAATGTATGTTTTCTTTGTTTAAGAAATAAAAGTGGTCAGAAGTCACGTTCTTCATTGTGGATTTGGAGGAAGAGAGAAAAGCAAATCTTCAATGAAATATCGCTTAACATTAGAAGACAACAATTAATAGAACATGAATCCATGAACTTGCAACCATGTGATAGCCAAAAAGATAATAAAAACAGTGTTCACATAATAGAATAGATCTGACATAAGTGGCAGATATTTAAAGTTGTTATTAAGCATAGCTTTTAAATATTTAGAGAGAAAATAGCTCCTATATTACTGGTAGAACTTTGCGGTATGCCCATGAACTTAATCTAAAGTTACACACAAAATTTCTTACATCTAATTTTTTTCTATATATGCCATACCTCAGCAGTCCCCAACTTTTTTGGTACCAAAGACCAGTTTTGTGGAAGACAGTTTTTCCACAAAGAGGGGTGGGAGGTTGGGAAGGACGCCCATGTGCAGTTGACAATAGGGTTCATGCTTCAATGAGAATCTAATGCCACTGCTCATCTGACAGGAGGTGGAGCTCAGACTGTAATGCCTGCGATGGGGAGCAGCTGTAAATACAGATGAAGCTTTGCCCTCCCTAGCAGCTTACCTCCTGCTGTGTGTGTGGGAGGTGGAGGGAATACCTGCTTTACCTAGCTGCTTTCTTAAACTTACCTTCAATACTGATTGACTAGAATAATTCAAATAGTGAGAAAAATTTTGAAAGGTTAATAGGAATTGCACAGAGGGTATTAAGGGACTGATTTTTCCTCCTGAGATTCCTTGAAATTTTAAATATTTCTATTCTCTTTCTAAGTTATTCTATGAAATAGCAAAATATTTTCTAAATGCACATTTTAAAAACCTAACCAAAAAAAGGAGAAGATAGAGAATAAATTTCTCTTTTGGTGGATGTCACTTATGTAAATTTAAGTACAGTTTTCCTTTGCACTATTAACAGTGTCAGTTAAATTGATCCACACATTACTGGGTGAAAGGGAGAAGTGTTACTGGTTTACATACCAGAATGAACAAAGAGATGAGTAAGTAAATACATTGAACCCTAAGTGACCAGTTCATTGTATGAAGGAATAAGCTGGGTTTTCTGACATGAGTGTAAATTTTGGCCTGTAGAAACAAAGAGAGTGTGGATGCCCAGGTATCGGCTTAGAAGGTGGCTCCCACAATCTGGGTTTTGGAGTACAGTGTCTGAATTTCAGAACAGGAGGTAACATACAAGCTCTTCAAGTCAAACACCCTCTTTGGTAGATAAAAGGACCAGAAAACTACGCAGGGAGATTGTGGCAAGCCTAACCCGGTGGTTCCCCATCCAGTGCTTACCCACCATGCACAGTGATCACTGGCGGAGGCTGGTCTGGATGCACGCACCTCAGAGCAGTACACATACCTTCTCCGTGGTGCCTCTGGGTGCTTATTCTCTAGTGGTTGATACAGAAGTTCAAGGAATCAATTGGCAACAGTAGTAGGCAAAGTTAATCTAGGGAGTATCTTAGCAAGTGTCCGTTAAAGAGTGGATCAAAAGCATTAATACGCAGGTAACATGTTTCTGCTGGTGATCCACATACGAAAAGAACAGAATGTGGTTTGATTATAATAACTTTTTAAATGACCGGATTTGACTTGCCCTCTTTGGAAACACTTTTTATGACATTCTTTGTTTTTTCAGGCTCGACCACATCATCTTCCACCATCCACAATGAAGCTGAGCTTGGTGATGACGATGTTTTCACGGTAAGTTCCCTGTGTCCTTTGCTTATTTACCAACTAACCTGGAAAGCAGAGAGGTTATGTTTGAGGCATGAGAGACATTTTGCAGTTTGGTGTGTGCTGCTGCTGTTGGGATGCCATCGGGGAGACCTGTCTTATCACCATGCTCCCTGTGCTGCGTTTGCCTTTGTTGTTCATGTTGCAGTGGTACCACTGGCCACATGGCACGACAGTGTCAGCTCTCCTGACCTGCCCCAGGCTCTCTCACAGTCGTCCAGCAGATTTGGGCGACCAACTTTCTGGTTTGCCTGGGACTGTCCTAGTTTTAGCACTGAACATCTCTAATACTGCAAAACACTAGGCAAACCAAGGACAACTGACCGCTCTACTTGGAGTATTAATACAGCCTCCTCCCAGGCATTGAGGGGAAAAGCCAGAAGTCACTTTGCTGATGAGTAATTAAACATCTGATAAGAAAGGCATGAAGGCTCAGTTGAGGTTAGACCCAAGTGTGCTAAGGAAGGAAGGGGCCTGGGTGTTTTGACACAGCTGGAGTGAATGGGATATGACTGGAGACAATGATTTCTCAGCTTGCTTCTTCATGGCCTGGGCTTTTAGAAGTTAATTAACAAGTAGTTCATTGCATGCCTGCTGTGCGTTTGGTGCAGCAAGCTGCTGTAGGGCAGCATTTTCAAACTCTTGTCTTTAACCTACAATATGAAATGCATTTACCTTGTAACAGGACACAAACACATCCACGGACACCTGAAACCAGATACTACCTCATATTCTGCATTCTGGGGTTTTTTTTCTCTGTTTTATTTTCTTCCACTTTTTATTATGAAACATCTCAAGCACACAGGGAAATTTAAAGAGTAATACAATGAACACATATGTACTCTACACCCAGATTCAGCAGTTGTAACATTTTGCCCCATTTGCTTTTTATGTGGATGTGTGCACTTGTATATGCATGTATACATGTACATATTTTTTGCTGACCCAGCTGAAAGTAAGTCATCTTTAAATACTTCAGCATACATCTCCTAAAAATAAAACATTCTCAGGGATGGAGCCAGGATGGCTCTGTGGGTTGAGCGCTCACCTTGCAGCCCTGGGGTCCGAGAATTGTATCTGGGCCCCGGGCTGTGCTAATCCATATACTACACTGAGATGTAGCCCCCAGTTCAGTTCTGGCTGGGGCAAGCTTCCCATGTGGGAGGCTCCCAGTTCTGTTCCCATCCTGGGCTTGCTTCCCATGGCCCCCAGCTTGTGGGGGGCATTCCTCCCATGTGGGAAGCCCCCATCCCGGTTCCTGCCCTGTGCAGACCCGCGCCCACCTATAGAGTGAAACTATATTGAAAAAAACTGATGACGTACAACTATGGAGATTGCTCTGGGCTCTCCCCCTTCTCTCTGTCTCTCTGTGTGTGTCTCTCTCTCTTTGTCAAAAACAATAACAATAAATCTTTTAAAAATTAAATAAGACATTCTCCTGCATAAGCACAACAACATTACTATACCTAAGAAAATTAATAGGGGTCTTTTATTATCTAATAATTCTCCAGTAGCTCCTCTGTTGTCCCAAGAGTACCTTTAATAAGCTAGTTTTTATTTCATATTTTTAAACATTGGTTGCAGCCCTTTAAACTTTCTTCCCAGTGGACTCATCATGCAGCTAGTGATTTGAAAAACACTGGCTTGGGAATGCAGAGGTGTGTGACCATGGCTCCAGCCCTCATGGAGGTCACAGGATGGTTTGGACAGAGATGAGATTGACCATGAAAGGTTTAGAGACTAGCACAGATTGTGTCAAGTACTCTGGTTCAGAGTACTCTACAAGGATGGGTGTGGGGGTCAGGGAAGCCCACTTGGCGGGGAAGCTGGACTAGGTCTTGGTGGCATTTGAACAAAGTGGCTTCAAGGGGAGTGGGGGGGAAGTGGTTTCAAGGCTGGGAACCACAGGCACGAAGGCGGAAGCAGGGATGTGCGTGGGGAGTCGCCTGAGCGTTGTGGATCCCAACCTGACATGAACAGAGCGTGCGTAGGGGTTTCAGGAAATGAACTCAGTTGTCCTTCCTTGGAGCGGCTGGTGTGATGTGGCTCTGAACAGGCTTCCCATAGTGCTCCTAGCAGATCCTCTCAGCAGTTGGCATGTTGCTTACATCTGTTCCTTTGTCACGTTTTGAGAGACAAACAACAGCAGGCGGGTTAAAAGGTGGCTTCCTGTGCTCCAGAGCAAAACTGTCACTCGCAGCTGCTTCCCAGCTACCTGCCAGAAGTGATTTATAGACTCGGGAGAGGGCAGGAGGCAGAGGGGTGATGGAAGCCAGCATCCCTCCAGGTTTTGTCCTTTAATCCATGGAGGATCAACATGCTGCCCTAGGGTATCGCCAAATGCCTGGAAGGAAGTGGAGAGTCACCCTGCTGCTTCCAGACACTTGGTACTCAGTGCAGAAGGAGCTCCACTTCATTGCGTTCTGTGTAGGCCCTGATATATGTGATCAGTTGCTTTCATTTCACTTGTTTACAAATGAGGGCCTATGAATAATAGTACCTCCCTTCCCCAAGACTGGCCCCAGTCATTAAGCCATTGACTGTTAGGAACACATCCCGTGTAAGGATGGAGGGTCATCAGGGGCTTATGCACCAGGTTTCCCGTTTGTTCGTGAGCTCTCTGTCATTAGACTTTCTGTCCTAAGACAGTGCACAAGGTGTCTGAAAGCTGGAGCCAAGGAAGTGAGCAGTGGCCTTAGATCCTATATAATCCACAGCAAGCCTGTCCAGCCGGCGGCCCAGGGCAGGCGTCTTTGAATGTGGTCCAACACAAATTCGTAAACTTTATTAAAACATTAATGAGATTTTTTGTGTGTGGTTTTTTGTTTTTGTTTTTCTTTTAAAGCTTATCAGCTGTCATTAGTGTATTTGATGTGTGGCTCAAGACAATTCTTCTTCCAATGTGGCCCAGGGAAGCCAAAAGTTTGGACACCCCTGGTCTACAGTTTCCCACAGTTTGTTGCATTTTCTAAAACTTTTATTGGTAAGACAGATGTGTAGAACTTGGAACTCATTTATTATAGAAAGAGTCTAAGTGGTGATAAGACCCTCTTACAACTTATGCTGGACCACAGTTAAGAGACTTTTCTAAGAGAACAGCATGTGGTATGGGAAAGCCTATAGAGGTGTGTGTAACTTGAAGAACCAGGAGTGTAGCTTCTGTTTTTGCCACAGGAGTCAGGGGTTTCCCTCTGTGTCAGGGGATTCCTTGGGGCTGGGAGGAAAACAGGACATTGTGGACAATATATATTTAGATAGATAGATAGACAGATAGATAGATAGATAGACAGACAGACAGATAGATAGATGCACGCTCTGCGGTGGGTAATGAAATGGAGGAAGGGGCGCCCCAACTCCCTGTGTAATGGTTGTCTGGCTGGAGTGCTCACCAAGCATGGACTGTTTCTGCTAACACTTCCCAGCCCTCATGGTTATCCCCCATGTTTATCCCCCAAACCAGCTTGTCCCCCTGACTTCTCAGGATGGTAAAACCATGTTGCAGTTCCTCAGAGTAACATTAATGCCCTCCTTACTGTGTGCACACATGTACACACCTACCCTGCCCATGCATCTGTTGCCAGCAGCCAACACTGTTGCTTCCAGTGTCCCTATGCCTCTCCTTTCCGTTTCACTGTCACCAGCCTGGTATGTGTTCATATCTTTCCTGCCAGAACAACCACTAGAGACTCCTGATTAGCAGCTGTTCTGAATTTCTTAATTTTGGGCTGCTTATCCATTCGTGTGTCCTAATATTCCTCCCTGCACCAATTAGGATTGTTCTCTCTTGTTTCAAATCCTGTAGCGCTCAGTGGTTTATTTCTCTCTTGCCACTTGAAAGGCAGCACCTTTTTGGCTTTCATACTGTATTTGCTGGAACGAATTAATCTTCAATTAGAAGCAGGTTATTCGTCATTATAATCTCTACAACCCTCTAAAGTCTTGCTCTATAAATGGGTGATCTGAATCCCAGAGACACCAGGTCCTCGAATACTGTCATTTTGTTACAACATTGATGACATGCTGCAGGAACTTACTTTTGTGGATAACCCATCAGCAGTGTTAAGTGAGAATTAATATATCGCATGCACAGTCATAGGTTGTCATATTCATTTGCTGAATTGTTATTTTGGGGGACCATTTAAAGGTGGGTGATTTTGAGGGAGTCTCAGTAGCTTTGTGTCATATTTTTCTGGTTTTTGTGCTCAGCCTACAACTAAGCTGAGCTCCCAGCACTGTTGCCCATTGTAAGCTTTGGCTGCTTGTGCTTCTTCTTGCCCTCCCATCAACTTTCTCCTTTGCAGCGCGGTCCTTTCCCAGCCTTCTACTCCCAGGGAAACCTCACTTATAATGTTTGATCCAGGCGAACAGAAATACCTAGGTGGCAAGGGTGTGCCCAGCAGTAAATGTGTAAGATGAATAATGCAAAGACTATACAAGAAACAAAGGTTAGCATTCTGTAAATTGCTAAGAGCACACTCTTGTTGGTGCCTCTGATGGCTTTTCATTTTTTTCACTTCTGTGTTGAGGAGACTTAGAGGGACAGATTGAAAAGACCCTCAGGTCTGTTCCTTCTGATGTGCTTTCGTCTCTGTGGAAGAGACCCATGCAAACTTCTGATAAGAGCATTTTAGCTCTGTGGATAAGCTGAGCTGGTTTGCTCCCCCTGCTCATTAGATCTGACTTCTTCCCAAGTCCCTACAAGTGAGGACTCTGAGGCCAGAGGGGAACCTGCAAGGAACAGAATTCTTGAGGGAGGAGTAGAGAAAGTGAACTGTTAGAGAACAAGAGAGGATCCAGAGTTTTATGGTCATGTAAATGAACAATTTTCCAAATTCCTGTTTTGTAGGGTTTGATCTATCCAAACCTAGTGGTTTATTTACTGCTGCAGAATTCTAAAATCATATTAAGATGTTATTAGCATATTCACAGACAAGGATAATTTTAATACGATCTTGGGAGAATGCAGCTGCAGCGTGTACATACTTGTAGAGCAGCCTAATGTAGAGTCTGGTCAAGTATTGTCAGAGCTTCAGCTGTCATTGAGCTGAGTGGCTGGATTCTAGCTCTAAAGCTGGGGATTAGGGAAATATTTTGCTTTATAGAAAGATACTTAACAATATATAAAATAGCTAAACTCTTCATCTTCCATAGTAAGAAGCCCAATCTGCAGATCCAGAAGAAGAAAATGGAGAGAAAAACAAGATGAGCCTTAAGAGTTGAAAGTATATTTGTCTGGGGAGTGAGAAGCTGAGATGGAGAGGGACGAGACTTCTATTTGAGATATTAAGAGATATATGTACACGTGTCAATTTTTAAAAAAGAAAGAATGGGGTGGTTCTGAGAAGGGGTAAGGGATCAAGGAAAAAGGAGAAATTGAGAGAGACACCTTAGTTACAGCAATCCCGATGCCCCCATCGAGGGGTGTTAAAGGGATTAAGGAGACCCAGCAGAGGTTGACTTCTGTGACTCTAGGTCAGGGGTGGCGAACCTTTTGGCGATTGAGTGCCAAAGTTTATGAAATAATATGAGTATACTCGCTCCACTCGCGTGCCAACCCATCGAGTGAGATAGAGGTATTGATTATTTTTATGTCTATAAGAGCATAAACAATATTTTTTTTAAATGGTATTCACAGCTCCGCGTGCCGAAATAATTGCTCCGTGTGCCACTTTGGGCACGCGTGCCAAATGTTCGCCACCCCTGCTCTAGGCACTCTTCCTCCTGCTAATTTCTGTGCCTGGTATTAGGAAACAGTGTGTCCACTATAGAAATAATGGCACATGAAGTGTAGGATAACCTACGGGAGTTAGTTGGACATTCATTGGCCTTGCTGGGTGGTGAGGATAACTCTAAACAAGCAACTCCTTGGAATTGGAGGTCTTGGGATCAGAAGGAATTTTGAGTTTTTATTAGATGAGTCAGATCACAGAACTAGTTCATAGAGGAGGATGCACATCACCACTGCTATTTTTCTCTTTCTCCGTGGAATAATTATATTTGTGATATTTCCATGGTTCTATTTTTTAAACAGCCACCAAATACAAGAGTTAATAAGTTAGAGTTCTCTTGAACCCCAGTTAGAAAGGGGAGAGATAAGAGGATAACTATGTGACAAATGCTCATGTGGCCCATTCATGTGATGGACATGGAGCCTACTCAGCGAGTGTTGCACCCTTGGAGGTCCTAAAGACTTGAATCTTGACCATAGGAAGGCCAGCCCTACATGCATAAGGTTTTGGTTTTTTCCCCCACTTCTAGGTTTATACTACCACCTAAGTATTGCTTTTAACTTTGGGTAGCCCTTCTCAATGAGTTATTTCCAATTAAACCCTAGCATCTTAAGGCATCCATCCTTTTATAATGGGTGACTTCTCTTCTGTGCACCTAGAATGGTTCTAACTGTGTACTGTCTTTACAGAATTGGGAAGAGTCATTCACATCATTTTGTTTGGGTCTCAATCAAGCTTGTCCAAAGTGTGGCCCAGGAAGGCTTTGAATTGTGGCCCAACAAAAATTCATAAACTTTCTTAAAACATTATGAGATTTTTTTTTTTTTTTTTGGTAATTTTTTTAAGCTCATCACCTATCGTTAGTGTAGGTGTATTTTATGTGTGGTCCAAGACAATTCTTTCAATGTGACCCAAGGAAGCCAAGAGGTTGGACACCTCTGGTCTAAATTCTTATCTAGAAAGAACCCAGTTGAAAAAGGCTAGTATTTGGATTATGTTTGGGTGTTTCATTGTATTTTATTTCCTTAGAAAAGCAGTCCTTCTTCACATAGGAAAAATGTCATAGTCAGCCCCAAGCCATGTTTTGCCCAGACTGGAATACTTGGGCCTCTCTTGTGCCCTGCACTTGGCCCTTGACATCCTGTTTGTTACAGGCTGCATTTTATTACTTTCTAACTATTCAGAGCAGTTGTCCCTAATGACATGGACCCCTCTCATGCACCTCAGGTGTTTTCTAAAGCATAGCTAGAACAAGTGGTTAAAACCAAAGCACCAAGAAGCAATTTTTGTCCTAGATGGGCTTTTGAATTTTGCAAGTTGTACTTATTTTCATTCTCAATTAAGTAGGAAAAAAGTAAGTCATTGAATTGAGTATAGAATACCACCAAAATTTCATTTTCTTGAGTTTTTCCACCTAATCAGTTGCCAACAAACATTAAACTGAAGGCAGATCTGTCAGTTTTGTAATAAAGTGGGGTTCACTTACTGATTCTAAGAAAGAGTGCTTTTAAAAGCTGAAGTGGTGTGTGATCCCTGAGTTCACAGAATTTGGAGGTGAGGAAGAGGCCTGGATTCTGAACTTGGTTCTGCCATTAGTTAGCTGTGATCATTGATCCTTTGACTACAGAACCTCCTCAGGGTGAGTACATTTCCTTTGAGTCTCTACCTGTTGTCCCAAGGAAAGGAGAGGAAAGGAGCTGTGGTATGGAGCTGTCCCTGCACATTCTCATCTGTTACTGGATGTGGTCCTCACAACCCCTACCCCACCCCCCGAGGTCCTGTTGACACTGCATTTCTGCAGATAAAATCACCAAGGCTCAGAGAGGTGAAATGACTTGTGCCCAGTTCCATCCACACTCTGCTCACCCAGAATGTAAACCCCAGATCTGCTGGCTGCCTTTCATGGAACTTTACGAAAAGGAAATACTTAGGATACATAGATAAATACTTAGAAATACATAGATATTGAGGGGAGAGTGTGTTTTGCTGAAGGGTTAGAAATAAGAGGTCATCCAAGCCACCTGGGCCAGGACCCTTCGGAGGCACTCTGCCATCCTGAGAGAACCCAGCAGCCCAGGAGCAGTGTCCCATAACTGCTGCCAGCTGAGACCTAGCACTGATGGGTGACGTGGGAGGTCTCAGAAGATAGATGGGAGCAGCTTTATCTTCTGCATGACAATTATCAAGCTCACATTACCTCGTAAGAAGAGGATCTTTTTATTCAACAGGCACTGCCCTACAGTGGCTAAATTAAAGCAATTAAATTTGCAGGCTCAAACAAAAGCTTTCAAATGCTCTCCATTTCAGGAAGCCCAAAGGCATTTCGCTAACCCTCCCACTTGTGTCTTTCTTCATGTACACATATATCATCTCATCTTTTGAAGCTGTGGGTAGTAGGATACTATTATTTCCATTTTACTAATTCATACAGAGGACATATTCAGGGTTACCTGAAACCAGGCCTTCCTGCACCCAGCCCTCAACCCTGTCAGGGAAGCTAAGCAGTGGGCTTCTCAGAGTTGTTGCCTTTCATATCAAAATTTTACCTAACTTCAGAATTTAGAAACAGAAAACAAAAAGTGTGGGCATTTCATTTTTGTTGTTTTTCCCCCCAATGAATGGAATGCCCCCTTTATCTTCTGGGTCCCAGAGAAGATAATGCCCTTGAATCTAGGACAAAGTTACCTCTTTCCCCCAGCAGCTGCCCCTTAGACCCAAACTGCCTGCTAGCTGAGGCCATAGAAGAGCATGTTCCTGGCTGATTTCCTGCTCTGCTTGCCTCTTTGAAACAGGACACCTGGAACCAATGCAGGCCCTTAGGACAGGTGAGCCAGTGCTACCTGTTCCCAAAGACCTGTTGACAAAATCAGTGGCAACTTCCTGTTTACCCAAGGAGAAAGGACTGGCCACAGGCCTGTGGGTCTCATAGATATTGAGAGGAGAGTGTTTTGCTGAAGGGTTACAAATAAGAGCTCATCCAAACCACCTGGGCCAGGACCCTTCAGAGGCACTCTGCCATCCTGAGAGAACCCAGCAGCCCAGAGTTCTGTGTGATCAGTCTAATCCCCCAGTCCGAGGTAGAGAGGAATGACACATATGCAGTGACTGCATATATACATACCTAAAAAAAATGCTGAGAAGCCCTTGCAATAGGAAGACGATTGAATATTGCTTTGGTTGCATCAGCTGAGATCTATTTTGGGGGTGGCTTGCAGTAAAAATATAAACTGTGGTCATAACTACTAGCAAGCCATCTTTAAAAATTCAGAATAGCGGCAGCATCTACAGACAGGGCAGAAATTCTACTTAATCATCTGAATCCTGTGGCTCTTTTTTTGAGGAGGTATAATGATGACTTCATTTGATTTGTTTATGGAGGTATATTGACATACATCCTGTGGTTCTTGAGTCAACTAAGCAACAGTCTTAGTCACACCCCTCTGACCTGTAGCAGTCATGGGAGGAGGGGAGGATTATATATAGAATTGTTAGAGCTCACACAGACCTCAGTGCATCCCCCCCTTATTTTACACATGAGGAAATAAGGCCCAAAGAAGTTAAACAACGTTGTCCAATGTGAATGGCCTACCTTGGCATGAGGGTTTTTCTGTTCTCTTTGTATAGAGCTATTTTTGATTAATATTACTGTATGATTCCCAAACGATGTTGTTGGGCTCCATACGAAACTTCTTCACTTAGTTTTCTATTCCTTACTGAAAACACATCAACCGCTGACCTGAAATGTCTGCTCAGTGGGCTTGGCTCTGTGTGCTGTGTGCTTCCTTCTATCAGTTCATGTGTTCCCAGGGACACAGAGGTGATGAAGTGGCTGTACGCTTTTGCTCATCTCTCTGGAGGTGGGGTTCATTCCATTTGTGTCCATCCCCAAAAGGAGGAGAAAATTGGTTGCCAGCCTTTCTCACTAATACACTCAGTAAGAGTCCTGCTCCAGAAAGCTTAAAGCAGGTTTCAAGTGCCCTTGAACAAACAACCCTGGGCACACCTTCTCATGCCCCCCACCCCCAACTGCTGACTGCCACCTGCTGTTTCCTTTGTTCTCTTCCCCTACCCCCTTTTGGAAAAACAAAGATTTAGCAGGAAAACCCCCGGGGGAGTTGAAGGGGTGCACATAATCCTAAAAACATTGTTTTGCTTTGAAACTCTTGAGTCTGACCCCCCAAAAGACCTTGGTCTGCAGCCAGGCTTCCATCTTGGGATGGATAACTTCATGCAAGCAAACTGCCTCCTCAGCTGCTCTGGCCTCTCAGCTCTTTCTCTCCCTCCTTGAGCCTCTCTCTTAGTCAAAGAGGGTAGTCTTCCAACTGAAGAAGGCTCATGCCCCGCCCCAGGGCATGTGAACGGATGCATTTGCTTCTTTAAGAACTTCTGGGTAAACTCAAGGAACTTCCTGAGGACAGGAAGAATAGCCACGCTTCCAAGAGCATAGTTTTCAAAATATGCCCATGCAAAGGAGGAAGCCAGCCACCGGTTTAACACTAGGCATCGATCTTCTAGTCTCCTTTCTCCATTCAGACCAACTCCCACCCAAAGCAGGCAACACAGACCTTGGGGGACAGGCAGCCTTAACCCCAGTGTCTTTGGTACTTCTGATTTAAATTTATTGTTAAGATAGCATAACATTTAAGTCGATTATTTAAAAGAAAATCTGTATCCGCTTTTGAAGCACCATGGCTTTTCTCAGTTGTTGTTAAATTCTGGAGAATTATAGGAAATAATCTGAATTCTCAAAATAGGTAACACAACTTCTGTGTACAGAGGCCAGCCATTGGAAGCTTACTCTTTTTGAAGTTTATCAGATGTTCACTGATAAACTTTTTATTCTTTCTCTGGGCCTTGGTCTGGGTTGTCCGCCCATCTAGAATGTCCCTCCTCAGGGAAGCCATCTGGCTTTGCCCCCTGCCCATGTTACCTTCTGTGTCTGTACCCACATTTCACAAGGCACCCAGCTCAAACCCAGGTAACCCTCGGGGAGTGTTGCGTGTTTGTGCTCCCGCAGTGGATTTGGTCAGGCTGCCTCTGGGCTTGCTTTCTGTGGCTTCAAGCTTGCTAGTGCCCACGCTTTCATCTCAGTACTGTCTAACTCTTGCTTCCATCTCCCTTTCTTTTCCCACCCTTCTGTTCTTTCTCTTCTTCCTTATCGACTGACTGCCCTTTTAGAGGGCTTTAGGACCAGTCACACAAAGCTTGTTCCTACTCAAGATGCCAGGGCTTTCTGGAAGGTGTCCAGCCATGTAACTATTCTTGTTATGTTGACAATGACAGGATTTTTTCTGGATAGCCCTTGAATATTTTTACAGTACCCGTAGAAATTTGAAAATGTAGTCAAAGTTCTGCCCCTGATAAAGGGACCATACTTAGGTGGTTAAGAAACACAGTTCCCATGTTCTAGATATAGTTCCGAAGTCTAGAGAAAGATGGAAAGCTGCCTAGCCTAACCCCACTATGCAACTGAGCAAGTAGAGAAAAAGAAAAGCCAAACTCACTTATGAATCTAGATACAAAGTTTCTAAGTAAAATATTAACAAAACACGTCCAATATTTGTAAAACAAACTTAATGAAAGCCCAGTAGAGTATATCTCAGGCATGCAAAGATGTTTATATTGGAAAAGTTAACTGATTCATACATTAATAAAACAAATTCAAAGTAAAAGAATATTTAATCATCTCAATAGATATAGAAAAATATCTGGTAACACCTAATATCTTTTGGTGAAAACCCTTAGCAATCTAGAATACGAGAAAACTTTTGGAACTTCACTATACGGTCACTCCAATTATCTAGAAATATATTTTTGATAGAGAAACATTAGAAGTTGTTACATTAAAGTCAAGTTCAAGACAAGCAGGGCCACTATCACCTCTGTTTTTCTACATCTTGCTAGAAGCCCTGGCAAAAATTGTAGTCAGATGAAAAAAAAGAAGGTATAAATATTGGAAAAAGAGACCAAACTATCTTTCGTGAGTAATACGATTTACTTAGAAAAATGCAGAATCACTACATAAAGTATGTGAAGTTTTATTAGGAGTTAAGGTGACCAGATACAGGATCAACGGAATCAGTAACTCTTCTGGAATCAGCAGTAACAGATTAGAAAATGGAAATGTTTAGTCTCGTTTCATTTCTGTCATAACCCAGAGGATGGTTTTAGCTCCATTTTGCAGATGTGAAAACTGGAGTTAGAGGTTAACTTAACCGAAAGCACACAACTTACAATCGGCAGGAAATCATTCAAATCCAGTCTGCCTGAGCTCACACCGTTTTTCAGCATTATGATACTCCATTGCCTCCTTTTAGGGTGCAGACTTCTTGAATGGGCATCTTTTTACTCATGGGCAGTGAGTGACATTGAGTCGGAGTCAAATCCAAACCAAGAGTCAAGTTTGGGGGGTACATCTGCAGAGGGCAATGGTTGTGCTCGCTGCACCCCAGTGCTGGAGCCCTCCCGTGAGTCGGCCCCCCCTTGCTGTCCCCAGCAGGCAGCATAGGAGACTCCCTGACTGCTCTCTCCGGACCTGGGGAAGCCTATTGCTGAAGCCACTTCTCTTAGCAGCCTGAGGTCCCCGAGCACAGAGTAGCTGCAGAGGACCTCCACTTTTGTTCTTTTTCAGCCCAAACCCTCAACAGTTCAGCGAAACCCTCCTGATGGCAAGACGCAGCTAGAGTCTTGCTGAGTTGAGATGAGGCTGTCAGATTGGTAGGTTGGTTGGTGTCATTAGCTTTCACACAAATAACAGAAATGTTCGAGAATCTTGCTCGTGAATGTGTGTGTGCACGCGTAGAGCCTAGGGGGCTGCTTTTCTCCGACTGTGTGTGGACACCGTGAGCCGGGCAGCAGTACCTGTGGGTAGGTGTTTCCCCTCGCTGTGCTTGGAGATGCGCTGATAGGACATTCCTTTTCTTATAGGTCACACTCACCACTTTGCAAGATTTGTCTGATCGTATAGATAGGAAATAAGCCTGGGCCTCCGATGGAGCCTCTTGCATGCATGCTCTCCTTTCCAGAGCCCAGACCCACACAGAACAGTGTGGCAGGGGAGGCTGTGGGCCAGGCCGGACCCACAGGAGGTGTGCTGTGGTCATGCCTCGAAGTATCCTGGCCTTCTGGCTCCTTTGTACAAAGCCATCCTTAGATTGGGGCATAATGAAAGACCTTTCTCGGTCTCACATTCTCTGAATGTCCCTGAATGTCCAGGAAGCTTGGCAGGAGACCTCTGCTGACTGTGCAGGGAAAAGGCTGGAGCGGTCGGATGGGTGTGGCAGCAGGTGGCCTTGCTTGTGGACTTGGAATACTAGGAAAAGCGGGCGTGCCTCATTGCTCAGCATGACTTTCTACGCATTGCTGCCCTGGACTTGGGGTGGATTAGGGTGGACAGCTGACTAACACAGAGATGGCCATGATGTGTTGACTGGTTTCTGAGAACTAACTGCTGACTACATACTACCATGTTCAATACAAGGGTGGCTTCTAACCTCAGAGATGACTGTCATGTGAGTGTGGGATAAGAATGTAACCCTTGAGATTTGAATCACAGAAAGGGCCCTTATCTGCTCATTCAGAAAATATTTATTGAGATCTTTAGAAACCTTTGTATCATGAGACACCATCCCCTTATCTCCTGGGCTTGTCCCAATCAGCGTGCACCTTCTTACTTGGAGAAGTTGTACTTGTGTTAATCTCAACAAAACACCTCTCAGAACACACTGAACTAGTTTGCCTGAGCTTCAGAAGCAGCAGTGGGGAGTCCTCATCCCACTGGGTGGTCGGGGGCTGCATGCCACGTTTGTCTGTGTGTGAAGTAGAGACAGTATTTTACCTACAACCGTGTTCACAAGTAGCCAGGGCCTGACACATGTGTACTCACACAATCCGAGACTATTAAGAGTTCTTGGCTTTGTTCTGTCTGATTGACAACCACCTGTGTGTTAAAAGAGGGAGATGCAGAACCTCCTAGAACATAAGGAAAGAGTGGGCAAGAGGACGAGCGGAGTTTGGGCAAAAGTAAAAATTCTTGTGTATCAGGTTAGTCTCTTTCAGTTACTGGGATTTAAGAGGTAAATAGTAATCCTTCCCTATCCGAGTTCTGAACCAATGGAGGGGGAGGGGGGGCCTAAGAGCCCCTATATGGCCCTGTTTCACCTCTGTGGGAAGTGACATCTCCGGACCTGCCAGGCAGGCACGCTGGGTCTCTGCAGCCTTCCCACAGTGAGGCAGCCCTCACCCTCCACGTGACCCACACAGGCCCAAGAATGGTTGCCAGCACAAGCTATTTGCCATTCGGGTGGCTCCCAAGAGGAGGCGGAACAGGGAAGTAGCAGACTACATACTCACTTCCACTCCACCTGCTGTGGAGAGGAGCAAGTGAGGACCAAGGAGGCCAGGGGTGTGATGCACGTGCAACTGCTGCCACTGGGAAGAGACTGGGAGTGAGAAGAGTGCACCCAAGTGGTGAACCCACCATATGTGGCCTAAGTGCCCGAAAGGAATTGGCTCGTGTCATTGGGACATCCTTCCTAGAGTGCCTCAGGATTCAGGCGTGGCTGAATCCAGAAGCCCAGATGCTGTCTGAGGGGACCTTCTTCGCTTGGTTTTGCCCCACTTCATCTTCAGAAGGTTCTTACCCTGCACTTTCATGGGGATTCCAGGCTGATGGGACCCTTAGATTGTAACTTCAGACATAAAGACAGCATCTTTTCTGACCTGTCCATCCAACATCTTTCCTCATTGCCTCAGAGGACCTTGTGTCCATATCTAAATTAGTCACTGTGGATTGAGGGATTGGAAATACCAGCCCAGCATCACTTGGACCAAACACAATCGGAGGAAAATCTAAGAGGGCTGGGTCCCCAAAGGGATGCTTTACATGCCCACCAAGTTGTGTGTGTGTGTGTGTTTTTAAGGTTTATTTTAATGTTTTAGACAGAGAGAAGGGGGAGGGCCCAGAGCAGTCTCCACAGTTGTATGTCCTCAGTTTTTGACATGGTTTTGTTCCACACGGGTGGGTGGGGGCCACGCAGGGCAGGAACTGGGCCGGGGGCCTCCTGCATGGGAGGCCCACCCCCTCAAGCCAGGGGCCAAACTGGAGGGTTGGGGGAGAGGGGAGCAAACTGAATTGGGAGCCACCCACATGGGGAGCACACTCCAGATCAGCATATGGGTCCACAACAGGCCGGGGCCAGGATTTGATCCTCAGTCCCCGGGGCTGCAAAGTGAGCGCTTAACCTGCCGAGCCATCCCGGCTTCCCCCACCAAGTTTTAAAAATTAACAGTAGCTGTGTTGCACAGTGAATGTCTTCCTTTTTCCTAAATACTTGTAGTTCCTTTTTTCTGAGCATTTATTACCTTATAAATAGGAAGTAGGGAGTTAAAAATAACTTATAAGTCTATTTGTTATAACCTTGCCTTGCCTCCGAAAGGACTTATCACACTACCAAAAGACATGTACAATAGAGATAATAGGAGCGTGTAAGAGTGAGAAGCAACAGCCAAAGAGGAGTGCCTATATATTTGCCAGAAATAGGACCTAACTACAAGAACCTTTTTATTGGGGAGGGGGGATGGTTATGGAGAGTGACTGTCATCTAGAACCACGTGTCCCCTTTCATTGAGTCTTAGATGGGAGCATGAAGCACCTAGGTGATAGGTAGGAGGGCTGTCGGAAAGTATCCAGCCATGTCCTCCTTCTCGTTCTAGTGACAATGGCTGGCTTCTTTTCTAGACAGCCTCACGTATTAGGTGGGATAGTGGGTCCACCGTGCTCTGGCCAGCGTCCATCCAATATGAAGTGACCTTGTCACTTCTGGGGCAACAGCTGTGCGCTCACCCTCCACAGCGGGTCCCTCTCTGTAGTCTCCATCTTGCTTCCAGTTTAAAGTACAGCCCAAAGCTGGCCTCTAATCCGGAGATGTCTTGCTGGGAAGCAAGTACCCATGATCATCCTGAGGTCTCTCTATCTCTTGAGTCTTTCTCAGGCCTGGATGAGCCCCACATACAAGCATCTGGGTTTCGTTTTTGCATGTTTGCATCTCCCCCAGAGTATCTCGCAACCAGGGCTACAAATGGGGCAACCACTGTTGATCAAACTGGGATGCACCAGCAGGAAGCCTGGTATAAGGAGCCCTTCCCACAAACCTGCTCCCACATTTGAGAAAACAAGCCCAGTGTTCCAGGGTCCGGTGCCGGGGTTTCTCTGTCCCTTGAGCCGGCCACATCATGTTTAGACAATCTCACCCTTCAAGGGTCCTCCCACCTCCCACAGCCAGGATAAACTGAAGCTTTCGGGAAGCCCAACAAGATGCCACAAGTAGAGGTAGACAGCATGTGAGAGCTTGGTGTGTGGGTTTGGTTTTTATTTTTGTTTTGTTTTTTAATTAACTCTTGGTTACCTCCCTGTAAACAGACAGCTACAGACAGTTCTTCTAATTCCTCTCAGAAGAGGGAACAACCTACTCGGACAATCTCCTCTCCCACAGCCTGTGAGCCCCGGAGAATTTATACGCTGGGCCACTTCCATGACCCATACCCCACGGACCACTATCACCTCGAACAGGTGAGCGGCAGTCTCCTCTCTCTAAAGTCATCAGTGTGGAAGGCTCCCAATTCTGGGATGGCCTCCTTCCTCTCACCAGGCCTCTTCTGTTCGACTTTGTCCCACCCTGTGTCCAAGGTGGCAATTCAAGGAGTTTTGTGTGTGCCAGACACCTTGCTAAATACTTTGTGCTTTTATCCCATTGAATCCTCACAAATTGCCCCACGAGGCAGGTCCTCGGCTTTCCCGCTTTATAGACGAGGAAGCTGAGGCTCAGAGTCCCTGGTGGACCAAAATTCAAATGCCCGTCTGCTCACCCGGGGTGCTGCACCTCAGCCCGGACGGGACCTCCAGGCTGTGTGTGAGAGCGCAGGGCCGCCGTCAGGACTGAAGCAGGGTGCAACTGGGCACGTGCGCCCCTGCGTCTGCAGGCCCAGGGCAGGGTAGCTGGAGTCTGGAATTCAATAATTCAACACATGTTCACCAAGCGGCTGCTTTACAGAGCAGGTTCCCAAACTATGGGGCATGGCCTGGTGCCCATGTAGGGTGCTGTGTGGCCACTAGTCTGCTTTGGAAAGAGAAAAGAGGAGCACAGTTAACATAAAGCTAGACTTATATGACGCTTCTTTAAAAATCATTTTACTGTATGCTACCTAATATTCTGGCATCGTTTTTAAAATCACATATGGTAGTAAAATCACATATGGTAGCAGTAGATGGGAACTCTCCTTACTCTGCAAAATAAAAAGTTGGCAAAGCCTGTGTTAGCTCCCAAGATTTGCTTTGAAATCCTATAGAATTTGTCATTTTTCCAAAGCCCAGGAAACTCTGATATCAAGAATCTGACAAGTAATTAGGGCAAAGCTTATAAGAAGTGGCCCTGCCCTCGAGCGCAGGTGGGAAGCAAGGCCTACATCTAATCATCGTGTAAAAATTCTGTGACTGTTACAATGGTGATAATGGCACCAGGGGTCAGGCACAGCCTGTGTGACAGGCTCCAAGCTGACACTGCTCAGATTCTGCATCATCCTTCTCACAACAGCCCTATGCAGCTTGATAGTCAGAGACACGAGTCTGAGGCTTAGCGACTTGATGGCCCATGCGAGGCAGGCTCAGCTGGATCAGGCTAACTGTTTACCAGGCGCCTGAGCCCTGCACAAGACGCTGTTGTAACCTGTGGCAGCACCACCTGCAGAGACGGCTCTTTACCCTGAGGTCCTGGCAGGATTCGATCCCAGGCCATCGGCCTCCAGAGCCTGCTCCCTTACCCATTTCTTGTGCAGCATTTTATCTTTCCATCCAGGTTACAAGGTTCTTCTAATATCCCCTTTTGCTTTTTTGAACATGATGCACTGGGAAAATGCAGTTTATGTTGTGACCCAGGATGCACATATTATACACATAGGTAATGAAAAGTACTTATCCTTATACCATGCAGTGTTCCACTATTCCTCTTTTTCACCACGGAAGAAAAAAAACACAGGCTGGTCTTACAAAAGAGAATGTTCTCTACAAATTCTGGCCAAACTAATCTAAGCTGTTAGAAATCAAGCTAGTCTTCACAGGCACTTTAGGGGTGGGGGGGGCTCTTTCCTTCTGCTTCTTGATCTGGGTGTGTCCAGCTTCTTGAACATTTAAACTCCATCGAAATGTCCACACTGTCCCCCATATATGGTCATACTTCTACCAAAAGTGAGAGACTGCGGTCTCAGCAAATTAAACTGATTTCCTGACCCAGGAATGGACGGAGACTCACAATTTGAAATACCCCCGTATTTTCCAGCGTATAAGACGACCCCCTAATTTTACAGTTAAAACATAGGTTTAGGCCTATATTCGCTGTATAAGACTACAGCCTCGGAAGTGGGGGGTAGTCTTATACAGCGAATATAGGCCTAAACCTATGTTTTAACTGTAAAATTAGGGGCTCGTCTTATACGCCCGGTCGTCTTATGCGCCGGAAAATACGGTACATCTCTGACCCACAAGATCTTCGGAAATTACAGGATGGGTCCGTTTCTTCAAGCAACGTCTTTGTCCAGGTGAAGGGTGCATATTGAATTTCTGTTTTAATTGCCACTGCTCTAAAACACTGTTTCCCTTCTCCCGGGGCAGCCGATGCCCCGGCCCTACCGCCAGGTGAGTTTCCCGGAAGACGACGAGGAGATCGTGCGCATCAACCCCCGGGAGAAGATCTGGATGACCGGCTACGAGGACTACCGGCACGCGCCCGTGCGCGGCAAGCCCCTGGACTCGCTGGACGATGCCGACTCCTACGTGCGCTTCGCCAAGGACGAGGTCCCCAAGCACGACTACAACTACCCCTACGTGGACTCCTCGGACTTCGGCCTCGGCGAGGACCCCAAAGGGCGCGGGGGCGGCGTGATCAAGACCCAGCCGGCGCGGGGCAAGTCGTGGCGGCGGAAGGAGGACGGCGAGCGCTCCCGGTGTGAGTACTGCAGGGACATGTTCAACCACGAGGAGAACCGGAGGGGCCGCTGCCAGGACGCGCCCGACTCCGTGAGAACTTGCATCCGCCGGGTGAGCTGCATGTGGTGTGCGGACAGCATGCTCTATCACTGTATGTCGGACCCCGAGGGCGACTATACAGACCCGTGCTCGTGCGACACTAGCGACGAGAAGTTTTGCCTCCGGTGGATGGCTCTTATTGCCTTGTCTTTCTTGGCCCCCTGTATGTGCTGTTACCTGCCCCTGCGGGCCTGCTACCACTGCGGAGTGATGTGCAGGTGCTGTGGGGGGAAGCACAAAGCGGCCGTGTGACTGCGTGCCCCCTCCCTGCCCCTCCAGCCACAACCACGAGGGAACTGGCCTCCTACGCACTCTCCTCCTCCCCTGGGACCTGGAGGCCCCGTTCCAGCCTAGTGGACTCTGCACTCCCCCCAGCCATCCACGTGCACACAGTGTTCTAAAAAAAGGAACCTCTGCATAGACTCTGGTGTATTATTGATAATCTGTAATCAAGCTAACTATCTGATACCTGTGTTGATTTCCTGCCTTTCCTCCCCGCCTCCTCCAGTTCAGAGGCACCTACAGTGGCAACTGCTGATTTTGGGTGGGTTTTTGCAGTTGGTTTTTCCAAAAGACGATAGAAGACTCTTGGTTCAGCTTACCTGTTGTTAAGGAGCACCCTTGGGGTTCCTGCGGAAATGTGATGTCAGAATGATGCAACCCACCCGGAAGTATTTGAACCTGCAGTCGGTTATTATGTACAGGAGGTGAGCTAGTAACAAAACCTCTACCGCAAAACAGAGCGCTTTAACTTTTCTAAAGCCAAATTTCCATGAAAGCTGCAATTTCTATCTTTGAGCCTATCTTCATTTTCTGCCCCTCCTCCCCAAAATCTGTCAGTTATTCACCATGCAAAACATTCCCCTATAAAATGACTGAGAATTGAGCCTTAACTTCAGATTAACTTGTGAGAATTAGGAAAATTCCTAAAACTGCATCACATCCTCTCGGGCCAGGGCTAGAAAGGGGATGGCAGGTTTCTCTGAGCCTCCCCAGTACCCCTAAGGGAGAACTTTTTAAAATTGTGTTACCACCACATCTAAAAATTTAGCAATATTAGAAACACTAACAAAGTAAGGAATTTTGCTCATTGTTTTGCAAACCAAATATTCTCTTCACAGTGTTCTCCAAACAAGTTCCAGTTGAGAAACACTAAATTTGTAGTAAATAAACCTATAGGAGCTTCCCTCCACAACACACACTGGCTATTTTCTATTAGCCAGGGAAATTTTTAAATGTCATAAATTTGAAGAGTGGTGGATTGCATTTTGTTCGTGGGTTTGTGTTTTTGTTTTCGTTTGAGACTCAGTGTCACATCACCAAATTCATTTATACTTGGGGAAAAACAAGGCCATATGTAAAAATCCTTCCAATGCCTACGTGTCTTTCTCCTGCAATTCCAGGCCCAGATGGTTAATTCAGCAGGCTGGGCTGACCTGTCGCCTTGCCACACAGGAGGCTTCTAGTTCGCTGGAAAAATAGTATTTTTCTAATCTATTGCAAGGAATAGCCAAATCTTCTTGGGGCAGAAAGAAAAGTGAGTAGCGGTTACCTGTACCTAGCATCGTACAATCAGAACATCTCGTGGAGAACATAGCGGGCAGGCTTGTCAACACTGGCTGTTCTTCCTGCCGCTGTCTTCCTGCGGTAAAGGCCAGATGAGGGCATGGCCCGATCCCTCTCTCCCCACTTTCTCCACCCCGTCTCTAATGCACACAGGACATCAGTCTTCAAGGAAAGGGACTTTCTTCCAGTCTGCCAATCATACTGGGAAAGTGCTAGCCACGCTTAACCTTCATGGGGATGTTTTCAGCTCGTCTGAGAGCCTTATGCATTTCTTTAGTCAGATCATCAGTGTAAATACCCACTGTGCTTCTGAGCTAGTTGGTAGATGTTTTCATTTATTGGAGTGACTGGTTTGGGCCTATCCGTCTGGAAAAGGAGCAGAGAGTTGTCAGTCTGGTGATAGAGGAGAAGAGAATAGCTTCCCTGCCTGGAGAACATCTAGACAGTCTCAGCCAGCCTCCAAACGGTGTCCCGACACCATCTTCCCCACACCCTGAGGTTTTACCTCAGAGTCTTTCTTAAGGTCTCCTCTCTACAAAGCACAACACTAATGTATGTTTTATTAGAACTCAGTTCCAATACCCCTATTTATTTCAGTAAGAATAAACATATCCCAGCCACTTTTGGTTGTCTCTATTTAGTTTGTTTCTATCTTCTTACACCCCTTGTCCGTTTCCACCCCTTTTGGAATTATGCTAGTGAATCTTACTCCGCGTATACTTTTTGGTTTATGAAGGCAGCAGTTAAGGGCACAAGGACAGCCTTGGGGACATTTATGTAAATACGTCTCTCTCTAATTTCCACACTGCAGCTGAACAGTGTGTAGTATTTTCCCAGTCAGCTTTGCCATACTGACGTCAATCATTTGAGAGAAATTATTCAGATTTTATTTTTGTATCTGTGGTAACAAAACATTAACCAAAAGATTGTCTGTTTGGAAGCTTCCCCCGACCTCCCAAGCTATTTGCTCACATTAACAAATTAAAGTGCCTGAAGCATAATTCATTCTTTACCTATATACTAAAAATCCTGTTGTATTGATTTTTTTATAATAACCCTTTTTACCTCTGTGTAAAAATATATATACAAGTGTATGATGTACATTTTAGTTCTTAACTTTTTTTTATGGTTTCTAATATGTATGACCAATGTAGCCATTGCTTTAAAATGTACCATGTAAATATAAACACGTCCTATCAGATCACTGACTTTGGGTTGTTTGTCTGGCCAGAGACAGGGTGGTATTGGAGCCTCTGCAGACCTGGAATTCTTGCACACAGGATGGGAAGGGGTTTCCTTTGGAGACGGCTGTGTGGACACCAGTCTGTTTTTGTGAGGCCCTCCCCGCCTGTGGTTATGTCATATTCCCAAGGGGAGACTAGCTCCTTAGGCTTGGATGGCTCAAGTGAAAGGAATGCTGTGTGTCACCAACCAGGGAACACCCCCTTTTCCTACGCCTGGCTTCCCCCAGGCCTGCTCCTCAGAGGGAACAGCTGTACTTCCTCCAAGTTGTTTGCCACCAATTCCTGCTGAACCTCGAGGGGAGGGGGCTATATGGAGTTTGGAAGACGGTTTCTCACTGAAAAGCACTGTTGAAAATGCAAGACCCTTGGTCTCCTCACAGTGGTTCTGTTTCTGTGACTTTCCCTTCAAATAGGCTTTTTGGATACTCAAAAATTGCAATGAGAATCCTCTGAGGAAACCAAGTGTGGGGATTTTTGTAAGGGTCACCGAGGAAAGTTTCGGCTCCTTTGCTGGAGAATTGAGTAGAGGTCTGAAAAAGAAGTGTAGAGGGCTCCACCTTAGTTTGAATTCCTTCAGAAAGGAAGGACTTCCAGGCCACTAAGGTGAAGAGCAATAGGAGATACTGGAAGTCAGAAAGCGTGAGGAGAGAAGCTGTAAGCATTGTTAATTAAGAGACTACTAGAGAAAGTAACAAAAACTTAGTAGAGTAGGAAGGGCATTAACCAGATTATAGCAGGGTAAAGAGTCAACATGGAGGAAGTAGAAACATCAAATGTAAACTTACCGTAAGAAATTTGATAGTAAAGGAATTAACGGCATTGTAGGTATTTGTTATGACAATCCTGAGTAAATTGTTCCGATTAAAAAAAAATGTGAAGAGAACTTGGAAGGCACCAGAGCTGCAGTGGGAAAGGAGCCTTAAAATCTGACCTGACCATGAACCCAGAGGCACATCCCTGTTTATAGCTGAGGAACTGAAGCTTAGAAAGGGTATGTAGTGTGCAGTCACAGGAGGCAAGGACTGGACTAGGCCTGAGTTCTGCAGAGTCCTTACCTGGCCTCACTGTGATACTTACCTCCCTCACTGTTTTGGGGCCTGAAGAGTGGACACCAGCCTTACCCTGTCGGTCCTAATCTCTCAGGCCCCTCAGGCTGTCTCAAAAATAACTTGTCATCTGCTGCCCCGTTTGCTCTGCCAGGAGCTGGGCACATTACATATGTCATCATTTTTAACCCTCTGCAGAGTGGATGGATGGTGTATTTCCGTGTTACAGGTGAGGAAGCAGGTATAGAGAAATGTTAACTGATCAAAGTCACTGGACAGTCTTTCTGCCATTACTAGCCATTAGCCCTTGGGCAAGTGACCATCTTTTTGAGCCTCAGTCTCCTTCGGTATAACAAGTAGAATAATACCTGCCTTCAGCACAATGCAAAGGTTAAGTGATGTGCTTATAGAGTGAGGTACACAGCAGGTGCTTACAAAACACTAATTCTTTCCTCAGTTCCTCTATTCTGGAAAGGACAACCTCAAAGCAGGAGGCTGAAGCCATTGTGGATATTTTGTAAGTAGTTAGGCCTATAAACCTACATGTTGAGATTTCTTTTTCTTACCCTCTCTGCAATTCTAAATTAGATTTTGATTCCTTGCTGGCCCTCACAGATAAGTCAACGGCCCAAATGAAAGCTGCAGAAGTGTACAAGGCTGGCTGGAGTCCTCAGGAGCCAGTAAGAGACAAGGGCCTTTCGTAATGATACGTGTCAATCCAAGAGAATATGACATTAGCAAATGATTATGCACCGAATATAGAGGCAGCTAAATATATAAAGCAAATATTAACAGACCTAAATGGAAAAAGAGATAGTAAAATAATAGTAGGGGACTTTAACCTCATTTCATCAATGGGTAGATAGATTATGCAGAGAGAAAAATCAATAAGGAAACAGTGGCCTTAAATAACATGTTAGATCACATGGACTTAATAGACACATAGAACATTCCATACAAAAGCAACGGAGTACATATTCTTCTCAAGCACACATGGGACATTCTCCAGGATAGACCACAAAACAAGTCTCGGTAACTGAAAGGAGATTTAAATTATACCAAACCATCTTTCTCAACCACAAAGGTAAAACTAGAAATCAGTTACAAGAAAACTGGAAAGTTTACAAAAATGTGGAGATTAAACAACATCCCGCTGAATGAGCAATGGATTAAAGAAGAAATAAAAAATACCTTGAAACAAATGAATATGAAAATATACCGGTAAGATACCAAAACTTATGGGAGGCAACAAAAGCAATTCAAGAGAGAAGTTCATAAAAATAAACGTCTACATGAAGAAACAAGAGGGTGCCAGGGTGGCTTAGCTGTTGAGCACTTGCCTTGCAATCGCGAGATCCAGGGTTCAGTTCCTGGCTGGCCCATACAAACCCCATATGCTGACCTGAGGCACAACTGGCAACTGCCAGGATGGCTCAGCAGTGAAGGTTTCCGCCTCCCATGTGGAGGCCCCAGTTCGGTTCCTGCCCCACGCAGCCCCACATCCACTTGTGTGGAATGAAACCATGTCACAACTAATGATGTACAACTATGGAGACTGCTCTAGGCCCTTCCCCTTCTCTCTCTCTCTCTCTCTCTCATTCTCTCTCACATTCAAACAATAAAATAAATATTAAAGAAAAAAGATCTCAGGGAACATTTTCTCAGTCTTTTGTGATTTTGCTTCCTGGAAATTGTCATCAATTTGACTCAGAAGCTCATAAAAATTTTCCGCAGGTTTGGCTATTTTTTTTTTTTCAATTTTCTAATTTTTTTTTTTTTTGACAGAGAGAGAGATACAGAGACAGACAGAGAGAGAACTGAACTGGGGGCACTCCCCAGTTCAGCATATGGGTCCACACTGGCCAGGACCAGGATTTGATCCTTGTTCCCCTGCGCTGCAAAGTGAGTGCCTAACCCACTGAGCCATCTGGCTTCCCCATTGTCCACAGGTTTGGCTATTTCTTATGTTGACAACTGCATTACCTAAAGCATGTGTCCCTGAATGTTTTATAAAATTATGTAAAATTGTTCAATATTATAAATTGATAGATTTATTAGTTTATAATAATATGCTAATAAATGTGTTTTCTTTAAAACAAGAAACAAGAAAGATCTCAAATGAACAACCGAACTTTATAACTCAAGGAACTAGAAAAAGAACAAAGTCAAGCCCAAATTAGTATAAGGAAGAAAATAAAGATCAGATCTGAAATAAATGAGATAGAAACTAATAAGACAATAAGAAAAAAGATCAATTAAACTAATGGTTGTTTTGGGTTTTTTTTTAAGATAAACAAAATAGACAAACTTTTAGCTAGACTCACCAAGAGGACTCTTAACTCAAAAAGCGGAGACATTACAACTGGTACCATAGAAATACAAAGGATCATAAGAGACCACCATGAGCAATTAATTATATGCCAATAAATTGGATAACCTACATTAAATGGATACTTTAATTCTTAAAACATAGAACCTATCAAGACTGAATCAAGAGGAAAGGGAAAATCTAAACAGATTTAAAGCAAAAAAGATTGAGTAATCAAAAAAAAACCTTCAAACAAAAGTCCAGGACCATATGGCTTCACTGGTGAATTCTAAACATTAACAATCCTCAAACTCTTCCAAAAAATAGAAGAGGAGGGAACACACACAAATTTATTATACAAGGTCATCATTATGCAGATTCCAAAATCAGACAACAATGCCATGGGGAAAGAAAATTACAGGCCAATATCCCTGATGAACATAGATGCAAAAATCCTCAATAAGATATTAGCAAACCAAATTCAATAGTACATTAAAAGGATCATACAACATGATCAAGTGAATTTATTCCAGGGATGCAAGCATGGTTCAATATGTACAAATCCATCAAGGTGATACACTCTATTAACAAAGTGAAGTATAAAAATCATGATCATCACTAGGTACAGGAAAAGCATCTGAAAAAATTCAGCATCCGTTTATGATAAAAACTCTCAACAAAGTGGGTATAGAGGGAACGTTACCCAACAAAATAAAAACCGTAAATGACAAGCCTGCAGCTAACCTTATATTCAATGTTGAGAAGATAAAGGCTTTTCCTTTAAGACTGGGACCAAAAGAAAGATGCCTATTCTCACCATGTTTAATCAACATAATATTGGAAATCCTAGCCAGAGCAATTAGGCAAGAAAAAGAAATAAAAGGCATACAACTTGGAAAGGAAGAAGTAAAACTCACTATTTACAAATTACATGCTATCTAGAAAAAAAATTCTAAAGACTACCAAAAAAACCTATTAGAATAAAAAAATTCAACAGAGTTGCAGGGTACAAAAAAATCAACATGCAAAAATCTATTTTGTTTCTATACACTAATGACTAATGGAAAGAGAAATTTAGAAAATATTATTTACAATTGCATTAAGAAGAAAATACCTTGAAATAAATTTACATATAATGAAAACTATATAACATTGATGAAAAATTGAAGACACAAATAAATGGGAAAATATTTTGTGCTCATGGATTGGAAAAATACTGTTAAAATGGCCATACTACCCAAAGCAATCTACTGACTCAGTGCAATAATCTCCATCCAAATTCTAATGGCATTTTTCACAGAAATGAAACAATCCCCAAATTTGTATCCAACCACAAAAGATCCTGGATAGCCAAAGGTATTTAGGACAGGGGTGTCCCAACTTTTGGCTTCCCTGGGCCACATTGGAAGAATTGTCTTGGGCCACACATAAAAACACGAATACTAACAATAGCTGATTAACTAACAAAGAGAAAAATCACAAAAAATATCTCATAATGTTTTAAGGAAGTTTATGAATTTGTGTTGGGCCAATTCAAAGCCTCCTGGCCGAATGTGGCCTGCAGGCTGTGGGTTGGACAGACTTTCTTTAGAAAGAAGAACAAAGCTGGAAGCATCATATTTCCTGATTTCAAAATATATTACTATGCTATTGTAATCAAAACAGTATGGTATTGCCATAAAAACAAACACATAATCAATGGAATAGAATGAAGAACTAGGGGAAGCCGGGATGGCTCAGTGGGTTAAGTGCTCACTTTGCAGCGCCGTGGACCGAGGATCGAATCCCAGCCCCGGCCTGTGTGGAACCATATGCTGAACTGGGAGCTCCCCTAGTTCAGTTCTCTCTCTCTCTCTCTCTCTCTCTCTCTCTGTCTAAATAAATAAATAAATAAATAAATAAATAAAAATATATTAGAATGAAGAACTCTGAAATAAATCCACCCATATATAGTAGATTACAATGGAGAAAGAACAGTTTCTTCTATAAATGGTGTTGGAGAAACTGGACAGGTGCAAAAGAATAAAAAATTATACAAGCAAATGAATAAAATTGGACCACTTTCACCATATACAAAATAGTAACTCAAAATAGAGTAAATAGAGGACGTCGGAAAAGCTCAGCAAGTTGAGCACTTGCCTTGCACCTGCGAGGTCTGGGGATTGAATTCTGGCCCTGACCTGTGCAAACCCACGTGCTGAACTATGGTGCAAATGGTAACCGCTGGGATGGTGACGAAGGTGCTCGCCTCCCATGTGGGAAGCCCCTTGGTTCAGTTTCTGTGCCCCTCCATGGCCCCATATCCACCTGTGTGGAATGAAACCATGTCACAACTAATGCTGTACAACTAGAGAGACTGCTCTCTGGGTCCTCCCCTCCTCTGTCTCACCTTCTCTCAAAAACAATAAATCTTTCAAAAAATAAAATAGAAATATGTATGTCAACATGCAAAGGGCTTATTTTTAAATGAGTTTTAATAAATAATTTTTTAATTTCTCAGCTTTAATTTCTAATGCAAGCCCATATTATTAATACCTAACTCTTAAACTAAAGCTTTCTGGAGTCCTCAATAATTTTTAAGAGTATTAAGGTATCCTGAGAACAAAAAGTTTGTGGTCTTTTCCTCTCTTTCGTTAACAGGCTGTTTCTTAGTCAATTATGCTTTTATTCTCTTTAAAAAACAGCTTTGACTCTGGCTCTTCTCTTTAGGGGTTACTTTATATTATCTTATTTTAGTCAGTTCTCTTTGTATCTTTTCTCTTATCTTAGTCTGTTTTGTCCTTCTAGTTCCTTCTTCAACCAATTCCATTGAGGCCATAATCTTGCATCTTTCTGAGGACAGAGGGCAGCAAGTTATCTAAGATTAGGTCTGTTTGTTGTAGAACAGTAATGTTCAGAGCGAGCCACTGCCTGTGGGTGTTGAGTGCAGTTTTCCTCTCCTTCAGGCTCTGTCTTTTCACTGGCGCCTTGTTGGTATTTTTCCCTCTAATGGAGAGCCCTCTATCCAGGTTCAGCCTTGGCCACCAGACAAGGTAAATGCAGTGTCTTAGCCTCCCACTTGGGTGTTGGCAGCTTGCTCTTGTGCATCTAAGCCTCTTAGCTCAGATGTTCATGCCTGGTTATTATCTGGAGTATCTCTGAGCCAGCCTGCAGCTGCTGCTGCTGCTTAGCACTTGGGACTTCTGATGAGACTGGAGAATCAAATGTAGTTTGAAGACCTTTGAGCAGCCATTCCCAGCAGCCTTTCCTTTCCTACCACTGTTGATGATACTTCCTCTAGCAATTAAACATTTGAAGAGAATGCACACAAGCCTTCAGCCATCCTTCCCCTCATTGTGTCCTATGCTGGGAATTTCGGTCATTGTTACTTTGAAGAAAGGCAGAAAAGGAAAATGAAACTGTCTCACCTAGATGATCATTGCTTCCTCTCCAGGTGGGACATTTCATTCCTTCCTGGGGGCTATCTGTCTGATTCTGGCTCAGAGGGGGCAACACAAGTGGCCCAAAATCCAGGAAGGTTCTAAATGTATCCCAGCAGACAACAGAGTTTGTGAAAATTGTGCCAGGATTTTGGCATTTGGCCTTATCTTTTTGGCCCTAGGGCTGTGGCTACGTTTCCTGTCTGTGAGACTTTCTGGGAATCTTAGGGGCTGCTGTGCTCGGGTGTGTCTGGTCTGCTTCTGCTCTCACCTGGGAGTCCTTGACTCTGACTCTTCTCTTTTGGGGTTACTTTATATGATCTTCTACTTTAGCTAGCTCTCTTGGTATCTCTTCTCTTAGACTGTTTATTTTGTTGTTGTTGTTTTGGGGGGGGGGGTCCCACATGGGAAGCACACCTCAGTTCAGCATATGTGTTCGCATGGGCCGGGGCCAGGATTCGATCTTTGGTCCCCAGGGCTGCAAAGCGAGCGCTTAACTCACTGAGCCATCCCGGCTTCCCTCGCAGACTGTTTTGTCAAATAAATATTTGTGGCTTAATGCAAAAACCATCCTACGTTTCTTTCCTCTTTTGTCAAGCTTAGGTCATGACTACCTCTGTCTCATGCTCACCATGCTCCATTAGTAACTATGGTTGTTTTTTGAGTGTCTTCCCCCCAAAAAGCCTTTCCCCATCAAAAGAGAACATTGACCATGTCCACGCAGCCCTGAAAGCTGACATTGTAGGCCATCACAAAACCCTCTTGTGCAGCGTGCAGCAAGGAGATTGGGCCAGAAGGCCAACCAGGGACCCGGGCCTGAGGTCCCTTTCTGTATCTGGGGCCAGGATGTTGTGGTGTGGTTTCTCTGTGCTGCCTTGAATGAATGTCTTTGCTCCCTCCTGGGCTTGATAGGACAAGCAGAAGCCACTTGGAAAGTGCCTCGCCCTGCCAGGCCCAGATATTTGCCTAGTGGCCTTTCACTCTGCAAACAGATTGCGCGCCTCTGCAAATATTTCAGGCCTCCCTGCCTGCTTGCGGGCACCTGAGTGCCATTCACCAGCTTTTAAGTTTGTTGTGCAGGCAGTGAGCCACTGAGAGGGAGGCCTGCCTCAGAGCGCAGGGGTCCTGCTGTCTGCTGCCCCCACCTCCTACCACTGCAGACTTGGCAGGAAAGGAAGCAGTGGGTTTTACAGCTGGTATTTTTGGTTTAGGGAAAAAAAAGAGAAAAGAATTTTTCTCAAAAATACCTTGGCCATGTAAAAGGACACTGAACGTAAGTATATATGCAGTATTTGGGGATGAGAGAAATTGCCTGTTTTTTTTTGTTTTTTTTTAATTTATTGTTAAATTTGATGAGGTTACATTGGTTGGTAACAATTAGACAGTTTACAGATGTACAAGTCCACCTCACATCATTCATGCAT